>BEHA01004456.1:380076-395170 GCA_002897215.1 Eschscholzia californica subsp. californica
CATTTTGTGTTTAACTGGGAGGGTGTAATGTCGTCACATAAAGACATATCTTGCTAGTAGTTTTGTTTTTCTGAAAAGTTTCCCTATCAATATAAGGATTCATTTTTTCAAAAATAAAAGATATTTAAATAAAGGATACAAGTTTATTATGTTCTTAACTAGATTTACTTTGTATTTGATGCGGATACAAAATCAAATTTCATCTTTGTTGTGATGTAAAGTGGTTGCCAACTTAAATAGATAGGTTGTTGGAGAATTATTGTATATATGTTGATGTGAAAACAAGTATTATTTTTCCATATATTAAAACTCACTAATTGGTCTGTGGTCTATACATAATTTATTTGGATAATGTGCATTAAAATACCAGTATTGGAATCTTTATATCGAACCTAATTTGAGTTGGAAAATTTCATTTACTGTGAAGTTAAGAGTTACTACTGACCTATCTTTTTGTACTAACACTAATGATTTTACTATTCTTCGCTTAGAATTTATGTACGATGAAGGAATTAATAGCAACTTTGTTGTTACAGTAAGGTGACTATCAATAATTTCTAGCTTTTACGTGGATCTGACATCCTTGCATGTTGCATTAAGGCCATGGTGCTACGAGGAGTATATACTAATTTACTAGGAGATTGATATACCTGTGCTGAATTAAGGACAGTAGAGCGCAAGCTACTGCTAGGTGTATATACTAATTTACTTTTGTTTGGTGTACTTTAGTTGCATTTGGAAGCACATATCTTAGCAAGTGAAGAAGATCCATCCAAAAGCCTTTCTATTCCAACCTGCAGGCAGCTAGCTTACAACTGCGAAAAATATGTTTGAAAGTAGGTAAGTCTCTCTCATTGCCATTCTAGTGTATCATTTATACTTTATGTTATATTTTCAAGTAGTAGAGTAGTGTAATGATGTATGCGAAATGGTCTTATTTAAAATGCCATGCCAGTGAACTCTTGGAAGTTGTGTCCTCTTCGGCGTCAGGTTAGTGTATATCTTGATGGGCATCAAGCTTTTGAAATGGAGTCTTTTTCACTAAAGCATGTGTCATCTGTCTTTTTTCTTAACTGTGAATTAATATATTGCAAAGAGATATTTAGTTGTTTACCAGCAAGCTTTTAGAGGCAAGGTTACATGTTATGACATCCAAGCGTCCAAGTCGTGAACCTAGACGTTGTATGAATCGTTTTTGCCATATTGAGGTTTCTAGACCAATGGAATAGAATACCTTTTAATCTTCTTCTACTATGTTAGTACAACTGTTTTCTTCGAAGAATTCATATTCCTCTCTTTCCAGATGCCCCATATAAAAGCTTTAGCGAGCATGTTCCCAATTTCCTTTCGGCCCTTCAACTTCTTGGGCCCTTACCGCAGTTCCAATAGGTGGTTAATTGCCCTCGCCCCTCGGGTTGCACCCTCTTAGATTTAGGTGTTGGTGAAATAATTCCATAGGCACGCAGCTACTTAGCAATGGATGAATATGTGGTTTGTAGTCTCTTCAGCCTGTTTCCACATGATATATCTTCGAACGACAAGAAACCCCCTTCGCTTAAGTTGATCCATTGTGGGGAGCTTTTGAGAGCATGCTGCCCAAACTGTGAAGCTGACCCTGGGAGGGGTTGGCTTCTTCCGGATATCCTCACAAGTCAGCTCGAGGTTACCTGGCTCGTCTTGCTTTTTCCTTCTATAGTAATTAGTGACATTCAGGCGTGTATCATCTGTTTGATACACAAGTTATCCTATTCCTTCTATTGTTGTTTCTTCCTATGCATACATGGTGGTGCAATGATTTTCAACACGACTAATGGGATTGTAACTTCTTAAAAGGGCATGAACTCCTAGCGTTAGGTCATTCTTAATCAACGCCAAATTTGATATATATGTGTGGAATTAGAAGGATAACATTATTACTCATATGGCATAATGAAATATGAGATGTAAATTAGCATTCATTATGGAAAGAAAACGATATCGTATCTGTGGACATATTAAATTATTAACTAGTATGAGTTGTATGTTTTTTTGACATGTTAACTGATAATGACAATGCAGTTTGTACCTAACTCTGCTTGAAAAGTTGAATAGATTTCGAACATGATATAAAACCTCAAGTGTATAAAATGTTCAGGAGTTGAAAAGTATCTTTTGATAAGTTTAGATTTTTATTCAAAACATGGTTAACTAATTTTGGTTCCTGCTGTATCGTCGTTCTGGTGGAAGTTGAGAGGCCAAATTATTTTGCAACTGATGAGGATACATGGGAAAATCTTTGCTGTTAGATCTCCAGGTAGCTAAGCTACCAAATTTATTAAGATATGTGGAAGCATGTCAAGCTTTATAGAACTATAATTTGCGCAAGGAAGCATGCCATTTTAACTCGTGTTTGATTGATTCCTCTAGATAACCAATTAGTTGTTTACATATGCTTCAACTAAAATGGTATTTGCAGGTGATTATTGATTTCTAATCAATAAGTAATGTGGTTAGATGGTCGGTGCTCAATGTATTATTTAAATTATTTGACATGATTAAAATTTGTAGCTTAGTTTATGGGACTTTCTTAACCTTTTTCCCTTGGAAATTGTTTGTTTGATCTGAAAAACTAATAAAATTACGCATGGTAAAAATAATAGTGTAGAATATAGTCATTGTAGTCCATTTAGGAGCTGCATATTGATTGGTATTTGGCTAGTGGGAATAAATGGTTAACAAATACAAAGTACTGAAATAGATCCTGTTGCTATAATTCTATGATAACAAATACAGATTTTCCAGCACCTTATTAAAATGCACTAACCTAGGTGGTAACCATATTGAGCATAGGGTTTACTGTATTTTCTTTGTACTTAAAACTATGTTCTAGAGAAGAACTAAAGTCCATCTTATCTTTTTACCCTTGAAATTTTGGAATCTTTTATGTGAATCTTGAAAGGAATTACTGCGTTCGCTTTGATTGTTTAATTGGTAGGCCGTTTTTGAAACGTATTTGCAAGAACAGATTTGATGATTGTTTACATAAGCAATAATGTATTCCACCATGTTATTGCTGTCATGTCCGTGACCATGTCCTGAAGGTTAGGGCATCCTATGTCTATGCAGTTAAATGGGTAAACCGTGATTCCACCCTCGTGTACTTGTAATTTGTACCCAGTCGATGGAACTGCTCATTTACGGCAAGTACTTTGTCAATTAACATGATCTGTGGGTTGCGAGTTTCATTTACTTTTGTAGCAATTCCTAATCCAGAGGATTTTTTTTTCCTATAAACTGATTGAATTTTTAATGACTTAAACGTCTTCTAGATCACAAAATTATAGCTTCATGAGACTGTTTAAGCCAAGAGGGGAAACTCTTTAGATCAATGTAATTGATGTGTTTTGCTTTAGAAATATCAAATATGTTTTCATTTTGAAGTTCTTTTCTCAAATTATTGCATAATCTTGTTTTCTTCGTGGGTTGCTTATGCAATGCAAAGCATATTTGCAGTGTCTTCAACCAACTAGTATAGTTTTGAAAAAATATAGCAAGTACATTATGAGAACTTTTATTTCTAGTGAAAATCCACACTGATAGATGTATTATGTGATAATTCTTTTGAAGAAACCTTCTCGGTATCAAATGTTGTAACAAGGCATTACATGGATGCTATTATTCACACTTTGAAGTTTCTGTGTCCCCCTTTGAGTCATTTGTTGGTCCCTTGTTGGGGTTTCTGTTTCAGCTAGTTCTTGGGCCTATACTTTATTCTGGACTATTTTATATCTACTTCGTTTCAATTAAAAAAAACTTGACTTCTAGGTTATGGATATATGTATGTATATATATATATATATATATATATATTGTTTCAGTAGATATTCTATTTGTTCTAGACGCCCAGTTTGATGATGCTCTTCCACCTTTGCATGAACCATGCTCACATTGACGTTGTGGATATAAGTGGGAAACAAAATCTTGATGTAGTACGTATTATCTTCATTTCCTTTTGTACCACATCACGGGCGTGAGCATTGTAATTATAATATTATAGTTTCTGACTAATTCTAGAGTAGCGCTCTGTGGTTTCTATTGGTCATTGCTCTTAACATATATTTCCTTGTAACTGATTGCAAGTGATTAATTTACATGTTCTCAATGATAAGCACTTGATATTCAAATATATTGGGTTGTACTTTGTTTTCATACAGCTAGAGGCATTGCTTTATTTCGGAACTTGTCACAGCGTGTAGGTTAACTGTTTCATGCTTCTTTTTCTTCCTTTCCCATTTATGGTAACTGGGGAAGTAAGGTAACACATCTCATAACAAGTTGATACAGTATTGAGTTTAACCACAAGTTTTTCACTCTTGAGAAAACATTTTGTATTCTGAAAATAGATTTCGTGTTCTTTTTTGTCTGGTTTCACTGTTTGGTTGTTCATTTTCTGTTAAAGATGCTTGAACAAGTTTGTTAAATAGTCGAATTCTGTTAGATAAAATGTTAATTGAACCTGCTGTAGATGAGGATCAAAAACTTGTTCTTGGTCGACTGTTAGATTCAAATTTCACGGATGATCTCTCCCAGCATACATTTATTACGGTTTGAGTATGAAAAATTTTAATCTCTTATCAGGTCAGCGATACTTCTACTGCTACAACTTTTGTCTATTTTTATTATTCTGCATTTAGTTTAAATATGAACTGAATTAGTTAAACTAAGTCAAAAACGTTAAAACAAAGAGATGCTTTTCATTTTAATTTGACTTATTCCTTACATCCATATACCACTTTGCAATTGAAACGCCTATGATGACGCCTTGGTTATTTGATATGAAATAGGCTTTTGTTGCTTTTCCAAATTTTATGGATTACCTCACTAATAGATCTTCTTGCTCATAATCATAAGCACCAATAGGATTGGGCTTCCATAAATCATGTAGTGAAACTATTGTATGAAAGAGAATGACTACCAAATAGTTTTGGAGTACAGAGGTACTGTTTCCGTGTTAAATCAAGTTGTTTGTATCCAAATCATGAATTTAGTGTTCGAATCTTCAAATATGATAATTTGTTCTTGTGTCATGCTACAAGTCACTAGCTGAGCTGACTCAAGAAATAATTTCAAATGAAAACGGTACATATGTAACTATAATTTTATCATCCTTAGGTCGCTTCAACTGACATGCTAGCAACAGACCATATACAGAGAGGAGTAATGTTGTGGTGGATCATCAATATTTACCATCTATTAAGCTGCATCCTATCGTATGTTACGTGCTAAACTTTTCACAGATACAGTATTTGGGTTATTTTCAATGTTCTGAAGCCATCCACTTTATCTGCCAATATTTTGCTTATGTGGATTGATTGGAAAGAGAATGCATTTTCTTAGAAATTTATATTGATGAAACTTCATTACATGGATAGCAAATTAGTAGTTAGTTGGAAAAATTAAAGCACTTATGATTGCCTTAAGTGGCAGTGTTATACCTATGCGGGTCGGATTTTGTGTGAGCAAGACACAACTTCCTCGAATATTGTGCAGTGAAGTGCCTTAACCACCAAGAATCAAAATCTTTATATTTAATCCGATCAGATTTGCCTAGATCTGAGTTCGAACAATTTCATATAGCGTAAGTAGGAGTTTATAATTGAAATTTATCTTTGTAAGTTTCTACTTTATAAGAGGGCCTAACCTCCTCGTTTTAGGGCCATGATTATTGAAAACCAAATTCAATATAGCTGTGTAGAACTAAGGAAATAGAGTGACAAACTACTAGTTGGAGTATATACTAAAATTTGTTCTGTTCTTGTTGTACTTTAGTTGCGGTGCACACATTTTAGCAAGTGAAGAAGGTCTATGCAAAAGTTGTTCTAGTCTAACCGGCAGACATTTAGCTTACAACTTCAACATGACATCTGAAAGTTGGTTCTGGTATTATCCATCACTATTATCTTAAAATATTGTTAAGATTATGATGTTATGGTCCTACGTGTAGAGTAGTGTAATGGTTGAAGAAAAGGCAACTAAACGATAGGATATATTGGATACGAATTAGTAGTATATAATATGCTCTGTCTAAGTCTACTCATGGAAATTGAATCTTTATTGACATTTGGTGTTATTTTCAATTCCGCCCTCAAATTTTGTTTTTGAGGAAAAGGAACTAATAACAATTTTGCAATTGAACTAAATACTACTAATGTGTTTCGAACTTTTCAAGAGAGTCTAACGTCCTTGTGTTAGATCGTAAAGCCACCTTTGATATATTTGTGTAGAATGAAAAGGATAGTAGAGAAGCCAACTTTGATATATTTGGGTAGAATGAAAAGGATAGTAGAGAATCAATATAATACTTTTGACATGGATATTATAAAATATTAGTGAGTTAAAAATCATGGCAGTTATATATTCGAGTTTCTTTGATCACTACTCACTCATTGGATAAAATGAATACTTTAATTATCTTTGAGTATGTTAACTATTATGAGTTTTAGTTGTTTTCCGATAGGTCAACTGATTATGTAAGTGCGAGCGATACCAATATCAGCCTGAAGATTTAAATAGTTTACCCCACGATAGATATGTTGAAGCGCATAAAACCAAGACTTGCTGTCTCCACAAATTACCACACGGTCAGACTTATTTCACTTACACTTCAGATTTACTAAAGTATTTTAAGCAAGCTCCCTTAAATTGTAGTGAACTACTTTTGGTGTTGTTTTTGTATTTTTCTTGGTGATATTTAGAGGCCAAATTGTTTTTGCAACTAACTAGGGTTTATGAAAAAGCTGTCGTCTACGAAGATATATGGAAGTATGTTAAGCTTTTTTAAACTTACGATTTGACTAAAGGGTCATGATTTTTTAACTAGTGTTTGATGCATTCGTGTATGTAACTAACAGAATGTGTTTGTGTTTTACAACATGGTTTAATGGGTGGTTGTTGTACTTATGCTCCAACTGGAGGGTCTTAGGCGATGGTTATTGATTCCCAAGCAATAAGTAATGTGGTTGGAAGGGCAGTAGTCACTGCGTTAGCTAATGTTTGATGGATTCGTATATGTACTAATGGGATGTGTTTGTGTTTGATGGTACAACAACCAATTAAATTACATATTTTAAAATGGTAGTGCATAATATACTCAATCCAGCCATTTGGCCATTGTTTTAGTATTGGTATTTGGCTAGTGGGAACCTTTATGGGTGTCAGTAGTCGAGATAAATTGTCGACAACCCCAAAGTACTGAAGTGAAGCTAGTTGAATGGTAACCCACACCAATTTTCCTCCACACCATAAAATGCACTAACTCAGCAGGAATTTTTACACTCTTGTGAGCAGATAGCAATAGTAACCAGTAGTAAAATTCTGCCACAATTACATTTTGCTCAACATATGAGGCGCTGATTTTGAGTAATAGAAACAGCTGAGACCTACTGTTTAGCAGGCTTGGGAATCTAAGATGTGATTTGATAACTTCTGTGTAACTGAGATATAACTTCAGGTATGAAACTACATTCTCTGTTGAATGAAATAAAATTTGTCGGACTATATACTAAACCACATTTCTTGTTGCTGTAGTTCAATCTACAGGTAGCTAGCTTACACCTTCAACAAAGATATGTGGAAGTAAGTGTTAGTTTTCTCCATTGCGGCTGTTATAATGTATTGCTAAAATATTGTGTTATGGACCTTATGGTGTAAACTAGTAGAGTAGTGTAACGAAAGAAACCAAAGAAAGAAGAATTAACAATAGGTTAGCATACACTTGCAAAATAGTAGTATAATATACTCAATCTAGTCTACAAAGATGCATCGTTATCTGTGTTCGGTTGGAGTCAATCTTGAGGGGTTACAATAATTGAGATTGATGGTAAATAACTAAGCTATGATACTGAATCGGATCCGGACGCTAAACACTCAAGTTTGATTTCCCATGCACAGATCATAGAATATCAATTAGTTTATCCTTTTCGTATATGTCCTACATTTGATTTTGTTTACTTATTTCTCCGACTGCACCGGTCATCACCAAAAGACGCTTTAGTACTTTACTTGCAGGATGCAGCATGAAGAATAAGTTAGCACAAACGTATAGTACATGAGCTGATATTGAGTGTTGGGTCACGGAAGGAGAACCCATGTCTGATTCTGAATATGTGGTTTGGAAGGATAAAAGAGATATAACTTCAGTTTTTTGCTATATTTTGATAACAACTTCATCATATGGATTGTATAGACCCATGGTACTTTTTTTCAGTTAAAATATGAATGAAGTACAAGACAGTGACAAAAGAAACATTCAGCCATTAGGGACGTCTACAGACAGTGATGATAATCAAAATGCTCATTTGTGACAACTACAAACACACACGAGATATTTTAAGTAACATAAAGACTATATCGTTTTATGACTTGGTGTTTAACTTGGGAGGCCGTAATTCATTTTATGACTATCGTTTTATGACTTTGTGCATATACTCTGCAATGCAGAGGTCCCAGGTTCATCCCATGGAAGTGCAAATCCAGGAATATTGAACTTGGGTATTAATAAAGTAGTTTATGTAGGCTTTAGGCCATTTCATTCGTCAGGCTATAGGCCATTTAATTCGTCGGGCTTTAGGTATTTCGGCAGTTATTGTGCTTATCACATCGTCTCGATGTATATTTTGGGTATTAATAAAGTAGTTTATGTAGGCTTTAGGCCTTGTAACGACTAACGTAGATCGTAGTCGATTTCTCAAAAAAAAAGGAACTTGGGAGGCTGTAATGTAGCAATATAAAGACATACCATGCTAGACTGCTAGTACTATTTTTCCGTAAAGTTTATCTATTAATATATTGATTCAAATTTCAGGAAAAAAAAAAAAAAAAAAATTCAGTAAAGGTTACTAGTTATTATGTTCTTACCTAGAATCCTAGATTTACTTTGTATTTGATGTGGATACAAAATCAAGTTTCATCTTTGTTGTGATGTAAATTGGATGCCAATGGTAGGTTGTTGGAGAATGAAGATATAAATGTTGATGTAAAAACAACTTTTAGTTTTTCACATATTAGAACTCACTAGTTGGTCTGTTAGACACACATAATAACTTGGATAATTTGCAGTAAAATACCAGTATTGGAATCTTCATATCGAACCTAATGAGCTGCCTCATCATGAGTTGGAACAATTTCACTTACTGTAAAGTTAAGAGTTACTACTGACTATCTTTGTCTACATTCACTGGTGATTTTACTATTCTCCATTTAGGATTTATGTACGATGAAGGAATTAATAGCAACTTCGTTGTTACAGTAAAGTGACTATTAATGGGTTTCTAACTTTTAACGTGGATCTGACATCCTTGCATTAAGGCCGTGCTATTAGTGGGAGAATATACTAATTTACTAGGAGCTGATATATCTGTGCTGAATTAAGGACAGTAGACAGCCAATACTAATTTCCTTTTGTTCGGTGTACTTTAGATGCATTTGGAAGCACAGGTTTTAGCAAGTGAAGAAGATCCCTCCAAAAGATGTTCTAGTTTAACCTGCAGGCAGCTAGCTTACAACTTCAAAATATATGTCTGAAAGTAGGTAAGTCTCCCTCATTGCCATTCCAGTGTGTTGTTATACTTTATGTTACATTGTTGAGTAGTGGAGTAGTGTAATGATGCATGCAAAATGGTCTAATTTTTATTGCCAAGGCACGAACTCTTGGAAGTTGTGTCCTTTTCGACGTCAGGTTAGTGCATATCTTGAGAGGCCTCAAGCTTTTGAAGTGGAGTCTTCTTCACTAAAACATGTATCATCTGTTTTTTCCTAAACTTTGAATTAATATATTGCAAAGAAATATTTACCAGCGAAGCAAGGTTACATTTTATAACATCCAAGCATTGCAGTGGTGAACGAAGTCGTCGTACGAAATCGTTTTCGCCACATTAAGGTTTCTAGGTCAATGGAATAGAATACCTTTTACATCTTTTTCTATTATGTTAGTAGACCTGTTTTTCTCCTTGAAGAATTTGTTATTCCTCTCTCTCCAGATGCCCCATGTAATAGCTTTAGCGATCATGTTCCAAATTTCCTTTTGGCCCTTCTACTTCTTGGCCCCTTATCTCTGTTCCAATAGGTGGTTAATTGCCCTAAGGTTGCTCCATCTTACATTCAGTGTGTTGGTTAAATAATGCCAGAGGCATGCAGCTACTTAGCAATGGATGAATAGGTGGTTTATAGTCTCTTCCGCCGCTTTGCACATGATATATTTGTTAACGAGTAGAAAACCCCTTCGCTTGAGTTGATCCACTGATCTTCAACAAAAAAAAAGTTGTTCCACTGTGAGAAGCTTCTGAGAGCATGCTGCACAAGTTGTGAAGCTGACCCTGGGGAGGGAGGGGGGATATACCATTGTAGTTCATTTAGGAGCTGCATTTTGATTGGTATTTGGCTAGTGGAATAAATGGTTAACAAAGAAAAAGTACTGAAATAGATCTTGTTGCTATGATAACAAATACAGATTTTTCAGCACCTTATAAAAATGCACTAACCCAGGTGGTAACGATATAGAGCATCAGATCACAGAAAATGCTGACACCATTTAGCAAGCTCAGGTGGCGTATAACCTGGTTTGTTCAATTTTGTATAAGTGAGATTTAATTTCATATATCAAACTATATACACTAACCTACTTCTGTCCTTGCTGTACTTTAGTTCCTATTTAGAAGCGAACCTTATGGGAAGTGAAGAAGATCCATGAAGGTAAAATGGTTTACAACTTCAGCATAGACATAGTAGTATAATATACTTAAGCGGTCACGCCAGTCCATAAAGATGTATCTATGTTTGTGTTTGGTTAGTGTAATCTCAAGGGGCATCAACATTGAAATCAATGAACGATTATTAAGCTACGATACTGAATTGGAGCCGGTTGCTGAAGTACTGAAGACAGGTTTGTCAGACATCTAAAAATATTAATTACTGTATTCTATTCTTTTTATGTTAAATGTTGATTTCACTTCTAGCTGATTTTGAACCTTATAGGTCTTAAATTGTTTAGTTTTCTACTGATCTGTCCAACTGCTTTGATCATTTACCAAGCGACCCTAGGTTATACTTGCAGCGTGAAGACTAATTAGTAATTAGCACAAACATATAATATTATAAAGTATGAAGTTATGAACTAAATTTGAGTACCTGATCATGGAACCATAGGACGCCCACTGATTTTTAAACTTTGAATGAATATTTATTATAAAAGAATATACAGAATTAGAAGGGAGTTATGTTACATCATCATAGCCTCCCAATCCCAACTGTTAACAAAGTCATGGAATCATTTTGCCTTCGCCCAATTTACATTTCTACTTTTCAAAATCCATCAAAGGAGGCGTATGGATGTGGGGTCTGGAAAGGCATATAACAGAGGTATCCTCCCTTTCTAGCCCTTACCAAATGGAAATTAGGTGAAGGATCTTTGGTTAGCTTTTGGTCAGACATCTGGCGTTCCTCTGTTCCTCTTAAGGATCGATTCTCAGTGATATACTGTATAGCAATTCACAAAGAAGCTACTGTTCTGGATTGTTATAACAGGGAACAAGGCGCTCGGGATATCATCTTGCGAAAGGATTTGAATGATAGGAATGTCCCAATTTTGGCTCATCTGTTGGAGATTCTGAATTCTGCGCACCCTTCGGCAGGGAACGAAGATTGCAGGGTCTGGAATCTAGAGGAAAAGAAGAAACTCTCAGTAAACCAATGCTACAAAAGACTCTCTGGTCAGCTACCAACTCAGAACAATTGGGAGTTCCAGCACTCTTCTATCGGGAGTCAGACAATCCCCACAAGGGTTAGCTTCTTTGTGCGGGCAGCATTAAAAAACAAAATCCCTACTATAGAGATGCTGAAGAGAAGAGGTATGCCGATACTCAACAGATGCATTAGGTGTACGGTGGAGGAGGAGAACACAAATCATCTCCTTCTACACTTTGTCAAGAATCTCAAGATCAGACCACTCTGGGACTTCTTCATAGACAAATCCAGGAATGTATGGTGCATGCCGAATTCAGTCGAGCAAGTGCTGTCCCAATGGAAGCACCTAAAAGTCAGGAAGGCGAGGAAAGAGGTTTGGAGTATTATTCCTCTCACCATCATATGTTTGGTGTTGAAAGACAGGAACGACAAGTTATTTAAGGAGTCCAACCCTTTCAGCTCTCTGGCTGTGGAAGACATCTTAGCTTGCTTATCCAATGGAGTGGAATTGCCACCTGGGCCAAGAATAAGTCTTATACAGACTTTGTTTTGAATTAGGAGTGGAGTTCACCTCTTATTCCTGAAGTTTTGGTTTTGTTAGGCTTGTCCAATTGTTGCGATGTTAACTTTTTTGAACAGCCTGAATTTGTCTAGCCTGTTCTGAGTTTCATCTGTCCTAGTCTAAGTCGACTTGTTTAGTCAGGGGTAGAATGGCCATTTTAGGTTATTTCATATTAGGCATCATTAGTATCTGCATTTACTAGTCATATAACATGAAGTTGTATTATTTCATAGATCACGTAAAGTTTCTCTGAAAATATACTAGCTACTTTTGTCCTTACACTACTTTCTTGTTTACATTTTGATGCTAAGTGTTGATCTTTTAGGTACTGAAGAAGATCAATGCAAAAGTAAGCTCAATTTGACCTCCGCATAGCTAAGGTTACAACTTCGAAAATGATGCGAAAGTAGGGATTTTTTCTCTAATCTTTCAGTCCAATATTATGTAAGTAGCGCAAGGATAAAGAACATAAGAAAGAGAACCCAGTAAGTTGTGGAGTTCGGATAGTTTGTTACATAGTCGTAATAGTGGTGATATAGCAGAGGTTATACTAATGTAATAACTAAGATGGTAGTTGAGAGGTGGTTAAAGTGGTGGACAGCAACGTTTTTTGTGTTCTTTTTTACAGTGCAAGGATCGGAAAAAAAAATTGAGTTTGTAAACTCAAAGTAGGGGTTTGCTTCCTTGAAAGTCCCGAACACCTTGGGCATTGGATCTCATTGGAGATGAGAACTCTTATGTAGTGGGTAGCTATTTTAAGGTAGGAAACGTAGTTTTGGAGGATGAAAAAGATAGCTGCAGTTTTTAACTAATACTGACAACCATTTATATGGACTGTACAGGTACTTTCATATATTCTTTGAATAATAGACGCATGATACTTTCAACTGTGAAACAAAAGATAACATGAAAAAGGAGAGCTTCATCAATGGTGGTAATCAAAATCCTCATTCGTGACAACTGCGTATGCAGGTAATAATTAGCAGATATTTGTATTAAAGATCATGACTTTATTTTTTCCTTACCTTGTGTAATTTTTGTATTTGACGCTGACACAAAATCAAGTTTCATCTTGGTTGTGGTACAAGGTTGCCAACTTAAATAGATAGGTAATTGGAGAATGAAGATATTCGTGTTTGGAAAAATGTTTTTTCTTTATATATATTAGTACTCGCTAGTTATTCCAATTTCCATGATTTCTTCGGGTAAAGTGTAGTCAAATGCAACCAATGTTGGAATCTTGTATGTAACCTAATGCACTGACCTCAATATGAGTTTGAACAACTCTGTATACTGTAAAGTTAGGAGTATTAATTACTGACCTGTCTTTGTGTATTTACATCGGTTATGTTACTTCTCTACACTTGTATTTTACCTGTGGTGAAGGAATTAATAGCAACTTTGTTATTTCACTAAATAAACTATCAACAGGTTCCGAAATCATCAAGCGGGCATCACATCTTTGCTTTGAGACCATGCTTTTCTGAAGCCAAGGTTGATGTATTTGTGCTGAAACTGAATTAGGGTCAGTGGAGAACCAAAATACTACTAGGGCCGTGTACACTAATCTACTCTTGTTCTTGGTGTACTTTTGTTGCATTTGGAAGCACATGTTCCACTAGTCTTTAGGAGTGATTTTTCACCTTTGCTCGAACAATCTGTTGTAGAATATTGCTGCCTCTAATCGATAGATGACATTTGACATGAAAAGTTGTAGAAAAACATCTTTATGGTGTAGACAAATTAGAGGACTTGCTAACTGTTTTTGTAATCAGGGCGACATGAGGCAATAACATCTTCTCCTCAACAATACTGTAATTAGAACATTGTACTCTCTGGTTTGTATTGCCAGTCATCAGGGTCCGCGTTTTGAGGTCACTGATGGAATTGTATTCGTTTCACTTACTTTTGTTCTTTTAATCAATCAAATCATCAAAGCAAAAATACTGTAATTAATTTTATGGTATATCTTTGCACGTATTTGATAATACTGTGTTTAGTTGAATTGTCAATGCTTTACATGTTTTTGTTTTATCCGTGAACTGTAATATAATCCACAATTTTTAATTAATCACATTACATGCCTCGTTCTTGTCCAACATTTTTGAGACCTGTCTATGCCACCACGGTACTGCTGTCATGTTAATATCTTTATATATGCAGTTGGATGAATAAACCATTAACCATAGTTCCACCCTCGCGTTCTTGTAACCTCTCGATGGAACTGTTTACGCCTTCTGAATTTTACTGCTCATTTACTGCATGCACTCTGTTAATTAAGAAGACCTGTGGGTCGGGTAGTTTCATATTAGTATTCCTATAGAGATAGCTTTCCTTGGTCTTTCGCAATACCTAATCGAGATCAATTTCTTTCTCTTTACTTGAACTGACTGAACTCTATAAGGACTTGAATGTCTTTCACTAGTTCGCATATCTATCTTCACAAGACTATATACGTCAAGAGGAGAAACTGTTTAGATCAATGTAATTAGTATGCTTTACTTCTGAAGACTGAAGTAACAATCTAATTAGTTGTTCAAGATACTAGTTATATGTTTGGATTGCATAAACAACCCTGACCAGAAGCATGCAAGAGTTTGTCTAAAGAACTTCCAAATTTATGAAAACTCCAATTCTGTGAAAAATGCTTACTGATACGTGTACTATGTGTAAATTCATTTGAGGACACCTTCCGACCATTTGGTAGTCGGTACCAAATGCCGTAATGAGGTACTAGTGGATTATGAGAACATGAAGTTGGCTTCTTAATCTTAATGCGTTATCTTCTGTTGGAGTAGAATTGAAAAAGTTATC
>BEHA01004464.1:11997-23042 GCA_002897215.1 Eschscholzia californica subsp. californica
ATGAGAAACAAGTAATTGATCAGAGTAACTGCTCGAAATGGACTAACTAACCCAATTTAGCTGAATCAGATGAGACATTTTCATGGCTCATCATGCACGTGACCAACCAATATGAGTATCATTTCGGTTTTGAAAAGACGAGACCTCGATTACTTTCTCAATACATTTCGCCTCGACTACTGCCTCACGGTCATACACTCAAAAATCAAAGTCATTCAAGAATGGTTCACTCTATGTGTTAGTATGAATATGAAGGAAAACTCAATACATGAAAAAGACGGACTATAATTTTTTTTTTGGACGACTGATCTCAAAGAAGGAAACAACCACTAATACAGGATGGGGAAGCTAACCAACTCTTCTCACCTGATCTACTATCTAACAATGCTTTCTAGAGGTAGATAGACACTAATGAGGATCTGACTAGAACTCCTGAGAACTCGACGTCTTCAAATCTTCAAGAACTACTTCAAGGAGTAAACACTCAAACAAAACTACATAAACACTTTTTTTCTTTTTTTTTTTTTTTTTTTTTTTTTTTTTTTTTTTTTTTTTTTTGCTGACTCTGGTAATAGAACTCAAAATACATAACATACTTTCTTCACATTATTCTTTCCTTGGATAAAATTCTATTCACTTTGCTTCATGCCTTATTCCCAGGGTTCTAAATGATGATGACGTTTTATCTTTCTCTAGTTGACACTGTTTTCAAGTTTCTCAGACTACAAGAGAAGGTTTGCATTCCTGATGACATCCCTAGTGGTTGTAAAATTTGAACTCAAGAGATCAACTGAGTTCTAATGAATATTGCGAGGTTGAGTAGCTCTTCATTCTACTCAGAATTAGCTCAGAAGAGATCACTCAAAGCAAAAAGAAAGGCTCAGAATCTCACATGGGTTAAGTCTCCACTAATGATCGATTAAGTTCTCTTAGAAAAGTCTACTCTTTACCTATCTAACAATCACATGGCTAGTGCACAGACAACTTCAAGACTCGAAATTCGTGGAAAAACCTTTAGCAAAAGCATAGTACAACCAACTAGACTCTATAACTATTAACAAGCAAAAACAACTAGACTCACGTTTCCAATCTAAAAATTTTGAACCCTTTTGAATTTTTGAAATAAGGACTAAAAATTCAATCCCCCATCCCCAAACTTAAACGAAACATTGTCCTCAATGTTCTGAAGACTATGCAAAATAACAGGAATAGGGAAAGATGTTACCAGATTCAGGAGTCCTATGCATGGGGTGCCTCCCAGAAAGCGCTAAGTTTAACGTCTTCAGCCAGACGAAACAGATGACTTGAAAAATAGAAAGAATTATACCTACTGGATTACAAAAGTGTAACTAACTATAAACCAATAATCGATACATCTGTGGGTCCACCCAAAACACAAAGTTTTCAGTGGACGATAGTCTCACATTTTCGTAACTTGGTGATAGTGTAAGTGAGACTGTCAAGAAAGAAGGGCAATCCCCAAACTTAGACGACAATAAGGTCGTTAAGCTTGGCACCGCACTAGAGAGAGTACAGACCGGATAGAATGGGTCTTCATATGGATGATTGACAGAAGGAGTGAGTGCTTCAAAATCTACACATGGTTTTGAGGGACAAAATGCAAAGTAATCTAGAGGACTATCAATGACACCCGGACTTAAACTAGGGTTCTCTAAAACAGGTACTTCGGGTTCCTTCAATGGAGAAACCCTACTATCAGACTCACAATCCCTAGAAGTCGAGTTAGATAGTCCTTCTATAATTTCTTTTATCATGTTATCATCGGTGTCCCTAAAGAATTCTAAATCTTCGCCTATATCTGGCGAGTCAATCCTTTTATTTAGCAAATTGGTCAACCATGATTCATCATCCTCAGTTGAGTCAAACGACTTCAAATCATCTTCAACTCTAGTGAACTCTTCATTATGGTCTGAATGGATTTCAAGTTCGATACAATGAGAGGATATCTCAATATCGGGCTCCATCGTTTCTGAGATTTTAGTCTCAATAACGATGTTGTCGGGAGAACTGTACTCCTCTAAAATTGTATCCTCGTCATCATAGTACACAGGACACTGTGGACCGTACTCTACATTCTCATGGTGATCTTCTTCTATAATACTGGTTGTTATTTCTTGTAGAGGTCTACAGATATTGTCAGTCTTTTCTTCTAAATTCTGACAAAACTCGAAAGTACTCTTTTGAAGATCACCAACAGTTTCGGCCAACGAAGATGATCCTAAAGATAGCGAGTCAACCTTTTCACTGTTATCCCATTGAGGTTGAGACACGTGTGGAGCAGAAGACTCTCCATTAATCCTCCTTAGCGCACTAATAGACTCTTCATGAACCTTCTTTAACATACTCATAGTTTCGGCCAACGAAGGTGATGCTGAAGATGAAGGATCAATAGTTTCACCTTTATCCCATTGAGGTTGAGATACGTGTGAATCATAAAATTCTTCGTTATAATGCATGTAAGATGATCTGTCAGGATATCTATAATATGGTTCATAACCTTCTTGAGGTTGATAATAATCCCTACGACCATCATTATGCACATTGTCTCTAGGATGACTACTACTATTCTGCCCATTTGCTAAATACCACCATGGTAGATTTGAAGAACTCTCGTCCCTTCTGCCATTATGTTGGGAACACGATCTATCCATCTCTCAATTTTTTTTATTTTTTTTTTATTTTTTTGGAGACCGAAAACCGAGGAAGCCCTACGAAGATCTTATAGGAAAGCAAACACAATCAGGCTGACTCCACCGAGCAACCTAGACAAAATCTAGCAATGAGTGGGTTTGTCAGATTCACCTAAAAAGCTAGACAGCTCCTACTTCGCCACAACACTTGAACTTTGACTGTTATAAAGGTTAGTCGATCAGAGTAGTCGGTAAACAATTCTCCAGGAAGACAACCAACGATGAACGTTGTGGCAGCCGTCTTCCTTCGGTAAACGTTTCCTCTTCTCGAGGCGGCCTTTTTGACAAGAATTGTTTACAAACTTTCCTCTGAGAATGCCTAGATAAAAGTCAATTTCCCGAGTTGTTTTTGAAGGGTCCTATGAGCTCGATACCTTAGGGGCTAATGTCTAAATAATATTTTAGCTTTTTAAGTGAGGTTTGGGTTCGTGAATGTTGTTACCTAAGTGGGCAAGAGAACGGTGATGAAATCCGTTTCTTATCTTGTAACTGGTTTAGTGCCCTTACTAGAATGATTACACTAACAGTTCGATCAAAGCAATTAGGCACACGAATTCACACAAACACCCACTGACAGGAGATTCGTGGGTGTTCAAGAAATTTACCTCCCGTTCAAGACGGGCGATGACCTTTGTAGATGACCCGCGAGTGTTCCAACCTGAGGCTTCGTTTTGGTTTTCGGTTACAATTTAATTAAGCCCTCCAATTTAGGGTCAAAACTTTAAAACCAAAAATAAAAAAAAACTAGAAAGTCTAAAAGTCTCTCTCTCACCAAAAAAACAAAATAAAATAAAAATACTAAAAATAAAATGTAAATTCTTCTTGTTGAGTTCCTCTCCTTGTTGCGCCTTCTCCTTTGCTCCTTAGTGTTTTTTTCTACACCAAAAACGGAAAAGCAAGTAAAAGTGTCCAAAAATATAAACTTACCAAAAATAGAAATAAAATTAGATCAAATTTAAACTAAGTCCCCGGCAGCGGCGCCAAAAACTTGATGGGCCTAAAAGGTTACCCTAAAAGGTCTCCACCCGCAAGTATACGGGCGTCAAGTAATAGTTCCGGTAAGACCGATTCGTTCCTCAGAGACTAAGTTAAACTAAATTCTAACCTTAAAACTATTGAGATTTAAAATTGGTTTGATGATGGTAAAATAGAAATAAAATATAAAACTCAAAAATAAATAAAGAAATAAGTCGGTATTCAGAAAAAGGGAACCTAAGGTTTTCGAATCCGCCTTCCTAACAGTTCTAACGACAATTTAATTTTGATCTGATTAGAGAGTTCTTTATATAACTCAGGTTTTAGTCCATAAACGGTCTAAAAACCCGGAAGATTTTATCGTTAAAATAGTGAAAACTTTAATAAATTTATCGAGAAAATAATTATTATGACTTCATCTAAAACCCTAGATAGAAAAGATTTAGCTACTCATGCTAGAAACGATAAATATTTGAATTAGTGTAAGAAAAAAAAGAAAGAAACTTAACTTTTCTGCGATTTTCCCACCAAACAGAACCTAAGGAAGTGATTTCCTTCTGTTTTTCCAAGAATCTGCCAAACGCACCCTCTGGGAAAACGATTTTCTCGTCTTCCCGGAAATGGTTTCCCTCTGGGAAATTTATTTTCTCATCTTCTTCAACCTTCTTTCTCTCTCTAACCTCCTGTTTCTCTCTTTATCTCTTACTCTAATCTCTCTCTCTATGTTATCTCTTTCTCTCTCACTAGAAACAAGAAACAAAAAGAAAGAAAACAAATCGAAAATAAAACAAAGCCAACAATTTATCACAACCGAGTCTCTCTCTCTCTACAATATCTCTCTTCTTAATCTCTCTGTCTCTCTCTCTCTTTCTCTGTCACTAAGAAACAGAGATTATAAAAGGAAAACAAAAAAATTAAAAGTTAAGAAACACTTCGAATGATATGATCACTCTCGGTTCTCTTTCTCTCTCTACTCCTCTCTTCTATATAATTCTCCTCTGTTTTTGTTCTCTAAAACCGATCATCTCTCTCCTTTATGTTCTCTTCTAAGAACTCCTTCCTTCTCTGTTTTTCTGTTCTATAAAACTGATCCTCTTTTCTTCTCACTCTCTCTCTGATTTACTGTTAGTAGTTGAGCTTGAGAGGAGGATGATGCTCCCAGCCGAGATCCTTATGATGTTCTCTGTCTCTGTATTTATAAGAGAAACTAGTTCCAGCTATCTCTCTATAATCATTGAATATATCTTCTCCATCACCATGATTCTCTCTCTCTACCAATTTACAGTTATTCCCTTCTATCGGGGTCTATATCTCTCGGTTATCTCTCTCTATCTCTAAAGAGATTTTATCTCATTCCCACAATCTCTCTTTCTTTCCTTTAATCTCTCTTTTCTTCTGTTTTCAAAAGAAAGAAAATTCTTTCTCTATCTCTATACATTAAGATTAAAATCGGGTGAGAGAAAAATGGAAGGATAGGATTTGAACGTGACCTGCTAGTTGTCAAGAGTTGGGACGATACAGTATAACATGGAGCATCGGGTTAGTGTGCGTCCAAAGTGGAATGGTCGTTCGATGGAGCTGTTCGCGCGCGTGTCCGAGAAAGGATCGTTGGATCTGTGTGGCCTACTGTTTTATCCTGCATCTTGTCACATGGAGGCAGCAGCTGGAAAATACTAGAGGGAGTCCCATTTGGGCCAACAGTGTACCGAAAATTTCACCATTGCCGTCAGATTGAACCACACCACCCAAGTAGATCAATGCCACGTGTCCTCTAGCACATTATCAATTGATGTTGACCCAAACTTTGACTTGCTTTATCTTTCTCGTCCAGACTCCGATTCGACTTCCGTTTTCGCCACTGGATTCGTCTCGGACTCTACTTTCATCCGAGCATCAACATTGGTTAAAATATCAGAACTGCTAAATGACCAAACTACCCTTTTGTGCGTCTTTCTCTTGTTTTTTTAACCATTTCCCGGGCTCAATTGCATAGAAACCACCTGAGTAAGAGAAACAGGCAAATCATCAGAGTAACCGCTCGAACTAGACTAACTAACCTGAATTAAGATATTCAGATGGGACATTTTCATGTCTCATCAGTAAGGAACACTTAGTTTGTAAGTTAGAGAAGAGTTTATATGGGCAGAAACAAGCACCAAGACAGTGGTACAAAAAGTTTGAATCATTCATGAAGGATCAAGGGTATCACAGGACGGCTTCAGATCATTGTGTTTTCGATTATAAATTTCCCGATGGAGATTTGATATACTTCTACTTTATGTTGATGATATGTTGATTGTTGGTCAGGATGCTAATAAAATTAGCAGGTTAAAGAAGGAACTAAACAAGTATTTCGATATGAAAGAGTTGGGTCCAGCAAAACAAATTCTTGGCATGCATATCTCTCGTGATAGAAAAGCTGGAAAACTTTGGCTATCACAAGAAAGATACATTGAGAAGGTTCTAGAAAGGTTCACTATGGACAAGACAAAACCAGTGAGTTGTCCATTAGCCAGTCACTTCAAGTTGACTCGTGATCAGTGTCCATCAACTAAAAGTGAGAAAGAAGAAATGGAGAAAATTCCTTATGCTTCAGTTGTAGGAAGCTTGATGTATGCAATGGTGTGTACAAGACCGGAAATTGCATTTGCAGTTAGAGTAGTAAGCAGATTTCTTGCCAATCCAGGCAAAGAGCATTGGTTAGCAGTGAAGTGGATTCTGAAGTATCTTAGAGGTACGTCTAAAGCTCGTATATGTTTTGGTAATGATAAGCCAATATTAGTCGGTTACACAGATGTAGCCAGTATTAGTCGGTTACACAGATGCAGACATGGCAGGAGATGTAGACTCCAAAAGGTCCACATCAGGCTACCTATTTACATTTTCAGGGGGAGCAGTGTCATGGCAATCTAAATTACAAAAGTGTGTAGCTTTATCTACTACAGAGGCAGAATATATTGCCATTAAAGAATGTTGCAAAGAGATGTTATGGATGAAGAGGTTGTGAGAAGAACTTGGTATGAAACAGTATAATTATGTTATTCATTGCGACAGTCAAAGTGTCATCCACCTCAGTAAGAATTCTAGTTTCCATTCTAAGTCCAAGCATATAAATGTAAGATACCAGTGGATCCAAGATGTTCTTGAAGAAAAGGTGCTGAAGATCGAGAAAATCCATACTGACGACAATGGTTCAGATATGATGACAAAACCATTACCCAAAGGCAAGCATGAGCTATGTAGCGGTGTTGCAGGTTTGGGGATGGTAGGTCCCTCTTCATAAGTCGGGAGGGGGAGTTTGTTGGGGTCCCTCCTTATAATAAAAGGACTCCTAGTTGGAATAGGATTTCCCGTATTCCTTGTTTAGGGAAAAAATAGAAACTTCTATTTTTTCAAGCCTAAAAAGGAATTCCTATTTCTATTGGTAAACCTCCCTATTTATCATTATAAAAGGGAATGAAAGGGAAGAGATTATTCACAACAACTTTCCAGAACAAAGAGAAGTCGGAGAAAGAGAGATTTCTGAAGTGGTTCTTTCAAGAGAAATTGAAAGAGAAGAATATTGGTTTGAAGAAATTAAGATTATTACTTTTGTGAAGCAATTTAGTTTGTGGTTATCTTCTTCAACCTTTAGTAATCTAGGATTTGTTCAAATCCTAAGGAGTAAGAGATTTATATTTCTTTGTTTCTTTGTTCAGTTTATCCACCATAGTTTTGGTGAAGAGTTGTTATTCAAGAGTGTTTCTACACATCTTGAAGAGTTGGTTAATCCTCTATTTGTTTAGGGAAGAATTGTTAAACAAGAGTGTTTCTACACATCTTGAACAATTGGTTTATCCACCATCGGTTTGGTGAAGAATTGTGTAACCCATTATTTTATAGTGGAAGATTTCTGGACTAGGTCCCGTGGTTTTTTACCTTCTATCTTGGAGGGGTTTTTTGCCACGTTACATAATCTTGGTGTCTCTACTTTTACTTTCGCATCGTTTATCTTCATGTTCCTGAACAAGTTAATTAGGTTATTTTTCCTAACATAAGTTTGGGTTTGGAAGTGACAAAAAGATCTTTAAAATGGTTTTTAAATATTTGACAAAAGGTTTGGAAGTGACAACTTTAAAAGGTGTGCTTTGAATGCTAGACTGGTAACTTTGGATGAGAAAATATAAAATTAAAGACTTTTTAACATTAACGATAAAAAAGAAAGCCATTTAGATATTTTCGAAAAATTAGGGGACTACGCAAGAAGCTTACCATAAGCTAGGGGGTCATTAGGTAACTAACCTTCTTATTTTATATTAATGAGACAAGCAAATAAACTTCATTTTTCAACCAAAAAAAAAAACAACAAATAAACTTCATGAAAACAACATGTGATATTCATAGCCACAATACATCAAACTATAGGTTTTTTTTTGTTGAGAATACAAGAAAGTACTAAGAACTAAAAGAAAGAAAAGCAAGAAACTATAGGTAAGAATTGATCTCATGACATAGTGAGTGGTGAGGGTATTTCATCATCCACTGTGTATTTAGACCAAAACACAGACTACCTCCCATCTTAATTCCGATCTAGAGACGATTCCAACTCAGCGATTCGTTACAGTAGGAAGGCTGTGAAGGACAACAGTTTCAATAGTAAGACCCGGCCCGAACCCGAATAAAACACCCCATTCTAACCCTTCACCAGTAGTTGACTTCCCTTCCTCCATAGATTTCTTCCTCATCTCATCAAGAATAAAAAGCACACATGCGCTTGACATATTACCATACTCACTTAACACATGCCTAGTAGCCTTCAATTTTTCCTCATTGAGACCGAGTTTTTCGCTGACCTGGTCAAGAATCGCTGGACCACCAGGATGGACGACCCAAAACAGTGAGTTCCAATCTTGGATACCCATTGGAGTAAAAGCTTCAACCAAACTTTCTTCGATATTTTGAGAGATTAAACCAGGTACATCCTTTAAAAGATGAAAAGTAAGACCAGCTTCACGTAAATGTCCATCAATTGCACCGTGTGAGTCTGGAAGAATCGTCTGAGCTGCTGAAACAATTTCAAAGAGTGGACGTTCAATTGAAAGATTAGGATCAGATCCGATTATCAATGCACCCGCTCCATCACCAAATAATGCTTGACCCACGAGTGAATCCATGTGACAATTGGACGGCCCACGGAAAGTAACTGCGGTGATTTCAGCACAAATTACCAAGACACGTGCGCCTGCGTTGTTCTCTGCTATATCTTTTGCCATTCGGAGGACAGTCCCACCCGCAAAGCAGCCTGTCAATTGATATTTGCAATTTTCAAAATTTTATTCCACTATTAGAAAGCTATATAAGATTCTAGACATCTAGTTCAGTTTCCGAAATAAGTATATAACAATATTCTTATCGATGATATTCGACATAATACATGATATATTATCTTACTAACTCATTGTATTTGAGTTCCAAATACATAATTTGGTGGATGTTGATTATCATATCAAATTGGAAGATTGGGGTTGAATATAATCATAGGAAAATGTCAAGTGTTACTAAGACTTTGATTTAACTTGTGACATGCTGAGTCACTCAGGTAAAAGGACGGTCCAGGTCCTAGCCAAATTTTGAATTCTTTTATCTTTTAGTAAAGGTGAATCAACATGTCATAAACTAAGTCAAAATCTTTTTCTCACATATGACAAATGCTAGTTATATTTTGGTATGATGGTTACCTTGTTGATACATCATGAAACGTTTAACAGACGGTTGAAGATCAAGGAGTTTGCTGATTTGGTAGTCCGCACCAGGCATATCAACACCGGAGGTAGTACATACGACTAAATGAGTGATCTTTGACTTTGATTGACCCCATTCTCCGATAGCGTTTAAGGCAGCTTCTTTTCCTAGTTTTGGTATTTCAACCACAACAATATCTTGACGTGCATTTAGGGAAGGAGCCATGTATTTGCACATGTTTGGGTTGTTATTCAATATCTCCTCTGTTACGTGCATGTAACGTTTTCTTATCATTGATTTTTCGCCTGTAACAAAATACGACCCAAATGAACTCAATCGATGTTTAACAAGCAAATAATTGTTTGCCCAATTAAATGTGTGCATTTATTCAAAGATCACATGATGAAGGCGGAAATAAATTAATTTTTGACTTGCTCAAAAAAAAAATTAAATAAAGTAAAAGTATGAACTTATAGACTCAGACCATTATCCCCGCCAAATTTCCAACAAGATGTCCAACCAGAATTTGCGAAAAATGGAAGGATTAACTTGCAAAGCTCGTCAAACACTGGAGGTACAGATATTCCCACAGGAATTTATGATAAACCGAGCGACTAAAATAGAAAGCTCGTTAAACACTGGGGTAAAGGAGAATATGCCTTCTCTTTTTCTACTTTGGGAAGAGTAGTTGTTTAACTTTTAACTAGTGTTACTTATCGAGTCGGGTTGGCCCAGAAAAGAACAAGTTGGACCGGTTTAGGGTCAAACCCAACCTACCTCTGTTGAAATACTGTCGCGTTGGCTCAACACTAGCCTAAACGCTAGTTCGGCCCAGGACTGGGCTCAGGTTGAAATCAGGATATAATTTACAAATTTACCTAAAAATAAGTTACAAATATACCAAGAGAATAAAAATAAGACATGGATTAGGTGGTCAGGTTTTGCCCAACTCGATCTCACTGTCATGCCGACCTGGCCCGTCATCTGTATGGGCCGGTTCGAGGCGGCCCCCGACCAATAAACAAAACTGCCTCTAACACTAAGGGAGTGTTAATAGTGCCATCGTTTTTATTAATGGCTTCTTTTTATTCCTACTCTCCCTATAATTTGCCTTGAGAGAGTCTAACATTCCTATTAGAATAATATCAGACAACATTTCCCTTAAATAATAACAGACAACCGTAACGATTTCCCGATATGTTTTTTCATTTCTTATATCATGACGTTTATTTCAACTATTACTGGTTTTCTAAAAGATTACGTTCTTCATAAATTTCTTGCTATATATATAATATATATTATACAATGATACATTTTCTAAAGCTAACAAGGTTGATCTCAAGACTCAATGTATAATGGAGAATATCTTCTTCATTAATACCTTGCTCTAAAATTCTACAATGATAATATATACGAGGTTGAATCACAAGGAATATCCTTAACGTACCCTAAATTTTGAATTAATTTTGTATATTTACTTAAACATGAGTAATTTTTTCCATGTATGTGTTTGATCAAGCTAGATCTTAACAGAAGTCTTCCTCTCAAATTCACAAATTTTAGAGCTACAAAATATGTATAGATTAGAAATTAGAACTTGATATTTAAGATTTAATTTTTTTTTTTAAGAATTAAAAA
>BEHA01004464.1:52309-86784 GCA_002897215.1 Eschscholzia californica subsp. californica
CCACCACCATTGTTTCCGCAACTCTCTAGCACCCAACTCGGCCATCTGACTAGATCTTAGGAATACCTTAGTTTTGCTTATCTGCAAGAGATTTTGACTTTTAAAGCTATCTAGATGTTGTTGAAGCTATTGCAGTTTGCCTGTTATTTTTTAAGGGAGATTTTGACATTCACTCCCACTTTTATATCGATATTAGGACTGCACCCCCTTTTTTTTGAACTTTTGATTTACACCCCCACGTCGACGGAAACTGTCAACTCGGAGTTAAGTTGAAAGTGTGTGAACTGCACGTGTGAATCGGGATTAGAATACCCTTATTTGCATTTTAATTTCCGACTCAATACCATCTTCTTCTTTCTTTCATCACCAATCCTCATCCACCACCATTGTGACCATCCCATCTCCACAAACCACCACCACATCATCTTAATATTGAACTTCATCTTCACCGACTACCACCACCACCATCTTCACGGCCAGTTCCATTCTCATCAGCAACATGATGATGACAAGAGTGTAAATCACAAACATACAAAAGCTTAAATTGGCAAAAGAGCGTGGTAATAAGGCATCCACAAACCTTTCATTAACAAACGCAGGTCAAATTACTATATTTCCTTCCAAATTGGATACCAAATTCCAAATTCAAAACTTAATTAGAAGCAGCAATAGAGAGAGACAATCTCCATTGTTATTGTTTAGAGATGAACCAGATCCAAGTAATTATTTTATAGAGTGAGAAAGAACACAAAAAATCCACTTATCAGTTCCTATCTTTCCATATGTAAATCCTAATCACATTGCCTATATAAAGGCATTGTTTCCATTCAATAATATAATGAGAATTACTCTACTATGGTATGAGCCACTCACAATATAGAGTTTTTTTTTTCACAGTTTTCTTTGCAATTTTTTTTTCCTTTCTTCAAGTTTTAAATTTTTAATAGAGGCTCCTAGGATAACATCATTGTCAATCAATACAATGGGTAATGTTATACCTATTAAGCTACAATCTGACAATTATCTAGCATGGAAGATTCTATTCTTACCAGTGCTTAAGAAATTCAGAGTATATGATCTCATTGATGGATCTAGGTTATGTCCACCTTAATTTATTAATGAGGAAAATAGACAAACCAACATTATCAATCAAGAGTATATTAAATGGGTTGAGGAGGACCAGACCTTACTCATATGGTTGAATTCTGCTCTCTCTGATTCGGTGATTCCATATGTCGTAGCAGCATCATGGGCTTTGCTATTTAACTTTTTATTTACATACAAAAAAGAGATAGAAGTGAAAGAAAAAGTTTGAAGCTTGACTTCCTTAGTTACATGCATTGTTGTCCAGTGGGTCATGCTCTTGTTACTCAGCAAAAAATTGTTAAGGTTGAGAGAGTCTCCTTCCAAAATAAGATTCCTAACTCCATGATTTTTCACCCACAAAATGCCCATCAAAGCTGCTTCACTTTTGCTTTCGTCTACTGATCTGTTGGAGGAGATTTTTGCTTCTCCTGCGAGTTGGGTACCTGTGTTATCATGAACCACAAAAGCCAAAGATGATTTAAGAGATTTAGCATTATAGGAGGCATCGTAATTGATTTTGATGGTCCCTGATGAGGGAGACTGCCAGTGTGCGGGGAGGTTTAGAGACAGTGGGTAAGCTTTGAGGTTGCTGGTTTGAATGTGTATGAAAACTTTAGTAGTCTGGGCTAGGAAATTGATATTTAAGACATGTCCCTTAAAGATTACATCACATCTCTTTTTCATAGGTGCCATAGTGCAGTAGAGATAAGTTCTAAGGGTTTGAGAGAAGTTGAGGGGTCTGTGTTTGATTCCAGGTGAAGAAAGTGATTGAACCACAAGATAAAATTTGGTTGTTCCCCCTATTGAGCTAAGTTTGGAGAGATCTGCTAGAGGAATTCTTTTGTAATTGTACAATTTTGAATGAAGTGGATTGGGCTTTCATCAGCTGAAGAGCACAGGGGTCAGAGAGGGGAAATATTGATGACCATTGTGGATAGTTTAAGATTTACAGGGAGAGTATCTTGAGCCAACTTCCAGAGGAAGATTTTAATCCTAGGGTTAATCGAAGCTTCCACAAAGGTTTCCAAATAGGGGGGATTGGAACGGTGGGGTTGTTGGTAATAGGAGTGTTTAAGGGGTTGTGGATGCGGAACTTATAGTAGGACGAAATAGAATATATCCCTGATTCAGAAGGTTCCCACTTCTGAGTATCAACATTTGTTTTGAGAGGGATAGTTTGTATTCTTTGCTTAATGTCCTCTGGAAAAAGAAGGGAGAGGGCATTATGGTCCCAAGTTCTAGTGGGTAATGAGCTGGGAGACAGTGTTGAAACCATGACTGTTTGTAGGGATCTCCAAGCATTTTATGCCTGGAATCCAATGGGCAGACCAAATGTTAACATGAGTTCCATCACCTATAACCTAGAATGTGCTCATCAATTGAACACTGGTTTCTTTAAATTATTTTCTTTGCCAAGAATGATTGTTAGATTACCTGGGAGAAGAGTATTTAGCATTCATACATTTGACCCAAGAGGAGTTTGGGTTTGTTCTGGCTATCCAATTCAGTTTACTTCGAAGAGCTAGATTATCCTGATTGATATTTCTGAAACCAAGGCCTCCCAAAGATTTAGGTTTACAAATGGAAGACCAGTTTTTGAAGTATATTTTGTTTACCTGAGGTGATTTTCCCCACCAGAAATCTCTCTGAAGAGAAGTCATGACTTTCTTGATGTTATAAGGAATATTAAATATAGTCTTCTGGTATCTGGGGACAACAACTAGGGATGATCTGAGGAGTTCACCCTTACCTGCCTGAGAGAGGAGATTACTCTTCCATTTGCTAAGTTTCTGATTCAACTTGTCAATAATAGGGAAAAAGGCAGCAGATTTACTTCTGTCAGTGAAGATATTGGTCCCTAAGTATGGGTCTTGTTTGTTGATTTGTCTGACCTTAAGGATCTTAGAAACCAATTTACAGTGTCTGTGATGGGCATTTGAGCTGAAAAATATCTCACTTTTTTGGAAATTTATCATCTGACCAGAGGCAGTCCCAAATTGGCTCAGGAGGTTAAGAAGGTTATTGACAGATGGTATATGCATTTTGAGGAACAGGAGGCAGTCATGTGCAAAGAAAAGGTGAGTGATGATGGGAGATGTGGGTGAAGCCTTAAAACCTTGTATGTCTCCTTGTGATTGGGCTAGTTGGAGCATTCTACTTAAAGTCTCCATACAAATGATGAACAAATAGGGGGAGAGAGAGGGTCTCCCTGCCTTAAGCCTCTTGATGGGTGAAATGAGGGGCCTGGGCTACCATTAAAAAGAACAGAGGAGGAAGTGGTGGAAATGCATTGATGAATCAGAGAACAAAAATCATCTGAGAACCCTAGATTAGACAAGATATTGAGAAGGAAGCTCTATTCAATTCTATCAAAAGCCTTTGACATGTCAAGCTTGAGACCCAAATATTTCTGGTTTCCTTTCATATTTTTCATGGAATGCGCTATCTCAGAGGCTATAATGATGTTATTTGTGCGTTGTCTACCCGGAACAAAAGCACTTTGACGTGGGATGATGATGTTGTCAAGGTGTGTCTTTAGCCTATTTGCCAGGATCTTTTATATGATCTTATATGTAGTGTTGATAGGCTAATAGGTCTGAAGTCACTAGGGGTCTGAGGAGTTCTAGTTTTTGGTATTAGTGCTACATGTGTGTGATTAATAGCAGAAGGGATGATTCTTTTTTGGAATATCTCTTGAACCATAGAGGTAACATCATCTTCAACTACATCCTAAGTTTGGTGGACGAAAGATGCTGAGAACCCATCAGGGCCAGGGGCCTTCTCTGCTTTTAGGTGATGAACTGCTAATGCTATTTCTTCTGCTGTGGGAATGGCCACTAAAAGATCATTTGATTGGGTGGTAATGATGGGTTGAAAAGGGGATTTGATTGAATTGTCTGTGATGGGTGAGGTGGTGGTAAGAAGATGAGAGAAGTGGGTAACTAAAAGGTTGTTCATTCCTCGAGGATCCACTATCTATTTTCCATTTGCATTTTGGAGACCCTTAATGTGATTGTTTCTCTTTCTTGAGGAAGCTAAAGCATGAAAATATTTCGTATTCTGGTCACCTAGAGTTATGATGTTGTCTCTAGACTTCCTTTTCCAGTGGGATTCTTGCTCATCCAGTAAGGAATTAAGAGAATTGAGCAAGAGAGTATATTGATCTTTGTCCTTGCATTTATCAATCTTGTCTATGGTGCTGCTGATTTGGTGAACTAATTGATTGTAGTGGTAGGTGTTCTATTTGCTAAGAAGTGGTTGCAAATGAACAAGTTTGTTATGAACCAAAATAGATGCAGGATCAGCAACTGGTTTTTGCCAGTAACCACCAATCAGAGAAGAGCACTCAGGGTCTTTGTTCCAGTCGGGGTTGTATCTGAAAAGTTTTTTCTTCCTCTCGTGATGAATAGATGTAGTAAGCAAGATGGAATTATGATCAGATTCTAATCTTGAGAGGTTTGTTACCAGGGTATCTGGAAAGTGATCAAACCAAGTTGGAGAAACCAGAGCACGGTCTAATAACTGCTGAACAAGACCAGAAGGGCTTTTGTTGTTAGTCCAGGTGAAAGAAGATCCTTGATATGGGACTTCCATTAAATTCAAGTCTAGGAGGTTTGAGGTCAGGTGGTGAATCTGAGTCAATGTCAGATTATTTCCTCCTACCTTTTCAGAGGGTGTAGGATGAGGTTTAAGTCTCCAATAACCAAGTAAGGAGACTCTATATCTAACTTGTTTTCACACATAGTTTTAAAAAGTTACCAAAATGTTTGTTTGTTCTTGCTGTTTGGCTCCCCATAGACAGAAATCATGGACAAATGAGCTATGGAGAAAGATGTTCTCACTGTTAGTTTATCCATGTCTGGGTCTGGTGTATAATGGAAACTTGAGGGAATCTTTGTAAGCTAAGGCAAGTCCACCACTTAGACCTATATGAGGTTGGAGAATGAGATTTCAAGACAAAGCACAACTCCATAATTTCTCCTCTTAATGTTTTTCTCTATCCACCAAATAGACAAAACAAAACTAAAGAAAATCTTCCTAGTCACAAGTAAGCACACCACAACCACCAAGAAGAGGTTCGGGTAAATGGTAGCCATCAACGATTTCTCTTTCACACAACAATTGGTTAGGGGCGGACCGCGGATGTCCGAGACAGGGGAGAAATCGTTGAGGGGATAGAGAAGTTAAGGAGTTGCCGGGTAGTTTCTTAAATTCTATTGAAACAGAAATATCTCAAAAGAAAATTGTGAATATCCGGGACAACAACATTTTTTGTTCTTCACTTCCTCTGAAATCCAACTACCTCCTCTTGGCCACCACCATTTTCGACCACTGCTATCTTTTTTTCTCTATCACCCTCCCTTTCTCTCCCCCACTCTAAATAATGATGTTGGTGTTGGGAAAGATATGAGGAAGTAAAGACAGTAGTAGAAACGAGAAGAGGAAGAAATGGTGGCGCTAGGTTATTGGAACCCTACGTCCCTTCCTTTTCTTCTTCTAATTTTCTTATGGTTTTGTTATTTTTTTTACTTCCTATCCCTCATTTTTCTTATCTTCCTTAGCATTTCACTTTCTTTCAAAGAAGAAACTAGATTAATCACCACAAGAAAAAATGTTTCTAGTGACAACTTCTTTTGTCGCTGAACTGTATATTTTTTCGAAAAAAATTATCATGGACAAAAGAAATTTTGTCGTCACTTGGTCGTAATAGTCTCGTCGGGAAAAGTATTATTTTGTCACATAAAATACTTTTTATGACAAAAAATATCTAGTCGTGAAAATTCTTTTTAACAACAAAATGGTGTTGTTGCTGAAAGTATTATCAGCAGGGGCGGGCCTACATAGGGGCCGTGGGAGCAGGTGCCCCCACAATCCTATTGTGGGTCATTTTTTGTTATATTGCACCAACCAACTTATGGCATATGTATTTTTTTTTCTGTTTCTCATGCAAGATCTTTACCTAGCTCAGACAGTGGAAGGTTTGACTCCTTCCGATACATAAAGGTCATGGATTGAATCTGCACGCCACCATGTTTTTTAGAACTTTTACTACTTAGCGTTTTATGAATTACTTTTTGGTTTGAAATGATTGCTTATAAAAATACCTTACGAAGACTATGTTGGGCTAAATTTGGTTCTTATTAATTGGGCTAATTCAATTTTGACCTCCTCAAAACTATCGACTTATTAAAATAGTTTAGTAGAGATGATAAATTTATTTTTCTAACTAACCTCTAACATTTTAATCTTGTTGGATTTTTCTTTGACTTGTATTTTGGAATTCAAAATTGTCTTTTCTATGCATTTGTCAGATTTCTCATAGTGAACATGTTATAATTAGAAAGAAAACTTTATTCTCATCTTTTCTTCCATTACAATCACTTCCCCTTCATCGTCTCCTCCATCGTTTTATCTTAATCTTCACCGCTATCTCTTCATCTCCCTCTCCCTTTCTTTGTTTTCTATTTTAATACCTTTTAGGTTCCTAGTTGGGGGAAAGATCCCCGAACCATATTAGTTAGAAAATTAAAGATATAACTTGTTATACGTCAAAATCCATGAAATGTCTTAACTTTAACTAAATCTTTGTTGAGAATTTGCTTTTTGATTCTTACCTGATCGTATATTATGGAATTCTTTCATTCACATTAACTAAAAAGTGCCCCGGCCGCACATAAAAATTTATGACTTCGCCACTGATTATCAGCGACAAATATTCCCATCTCCAAAGATAATGGCGAAAAATGTTCATCTCTAATTTTTTTCTGAAAGAAATGATTTGACTGGAAATGAAAATAACAACAAAAACATATTGTCCCCAAAAAATAATTTTTTAGAAAGTTGGTCCCTATAAAAGTTTAGTGACCAAATATTTTTGTTACAAATTTTTGTTTGTAAATAAAATTGATCTCGTAATTTTTACGATATTACTATTATTTTGCTACTGAAATTACTTTTACTAGCGAATTATTTAAGGACGAAGTAAGTTTTCGAGGTAAAAGTTTTTAATGACTAAATAGATTCGTTTTAACAACATCATACAATATTACAATAAAATAAATATTCAAAGACAAAGTTAAATAAGATTTAAATAATGCGACAAAAATATAATCTTCAACTACTAATGTGATAAAACAACCTTGTGTCTTTCATCAAAAAAAAAAAAAACAACCTTGTGGTTCGAGAGTATACCTAATAGTTTAAACACCAATGAAAGAAGGAAGAGAAAAAAAGAAGAGAAGAAATTTGTCTCTGTATGTTATTTCTATTGAGACATTACACTTCTTATATAGGATAGTTATATCCTTATTGAGAAAAATATATCTAGTAACAAATAATGTGATAATATATTGGTGATTTGTGAGCAAGGATATCAAGAATATATGGTAATCAAGAATATACGGTAATTAATCCATTACCATATATTCTTGATTTTAGTAACAAATGTCAACACTCCCCCTCAAGTTGGCGCATATATGTCACACATGCCCAACTTGTCCACAAACTTTTTAAGCACTTGATTAGATACGCTTTTGGTGAGTAAATCAGCTAGTTGGTCTTCAGACCGAATCTTTGGAAGTTCTACTGTCTTTTCGTCAAGTTTTTCTTTAATGAAGAACCTATCAACCTCGACATGTTTGGTTCTTTCATGTTGAACCGGATTATGAGCTATACCACATGCTGCTTTGTTGTCACAATAAAGTTGGATAGGATCTTCTAGGGGGTACCCTAAATCCTGTAAGAGATTTTTCAGCCATAGTGCTTCGCAAATACCTGAAGCCATTCCTCTCTATTCTGATTCCGCACTAGAACGTGCAACAACATTTTGTTTCTTGCTTCTCCATGTCACTAAGTTTCCCCCTACGAAAGAGAAATATCCTGAAGTTGATCTTCTATCATCAACTGCTCCTGCCCAGTCAGCATCAGTATAAATTTTGATATCTCTTTCATTTGTATTTTTGGAGAATAAAATTCCTTTTCCCGGAGCAGATTTAAGATACCTCAAAATTCGCATAACAGCATTCATATGTTGTTCTCCTGGATTATGCATGAATTGACTGACGACACTTAGAGCATATGCAAGATCAGGTCTTGTGTGGCCGAGATACATTAATCTTCCAACAAGTCTTTGGTATCTCCCCCTGTCGACAGGCACTTGATTTGTCTCAATACACAATTTTTGATTTTCTTCTAATGGAGTGTCCACTGGTTGGCTGGCAGTCATACCTGTTTCTTGTAATAAATCTAATGCATACTTTCTTTGGGATAAAAATATTCCTTTATCACAACGAGAGACTTCAATTCCCAGAAAGTATTTCAAAGGACCTAAGTCTTTCATTTCAAATTCCCTGGATAAGTATTCTTGCAAAGCCTTCATTTCTTCTGGATCGTTGCCAGTTACTATCATGTCATCTACATAAACAATAAGTGCAGTAATCTTTCTGTGTTGCCTTTTTAGAAATAGTGTGTGATCTGAGTTGCTCTGTCTGTATCCAAATGTTGTCATAGATTTGGTGAATCTTCCGAACCAAGCTCTAGGCGATTGTTTTAGTCCATATAACGATTTCTTTAGTCTGCACACCTTCTGTTTTTGCTTTTCAGTTATCATGCATCTAGGTGGAAGATCGATATATACTTCTTCAGATAGCTCACCGTGAAGAAATGCATTTTTTACATCGAATTGTTGTAATGGCCAATCAAAATTTGCAGCTAAGGATAATAGAACTCGGACAGTGTTGATTTTCGCTACAGGTGCAAATGTTTTAGTGTAGTCAATCCCATATGTTTGTGTATATCCTTTTGCAACTAATCTGGCTTTAAAACGTTCCACTGTACCATCTGCTTTATATTTTACGGTGAAGATCCACCGACATCCAACTGTCTTCTTCCCGGTAGGAAGATCTACTAATTCTCAGGTTTTATTCTTTTGTAAAGATGTCATTTCTTCATTCATTGCTGCTTTCCATTTAGGATCAGTTAATGCTTCTTGCACATTGTTAGGTATAGCTACAACAGATAATTGATTGACAAATGATTGATTATTTTTTGATAAACGATGAGTAGATACATAGTGACTCATGGGATATTTTACTTTACTAGACAATTGAGGTTCATATAAAGTTTTTGGCATACCTCTGTTGACACGTTCTGGCAACTGTCTCCGGAATGGCTCAGGTGTCGAAGATTGAACCTCCTCTCGCAATGATTGACTTTGTGTATTGATAGGAAAAATCTCGGACTCACTTTCTGGAACTGTTTGTCTTTCTGGATGCCCATTATCATAATGATTCAAGACTTGATCATTTTGTTCTGGTTCATTTTCTTCTGTATTCACTGTGTCTAGCAAGTCATCACCATTCACATCTGAATTTTGATTATGTTGATCCAACTGACCTACTAACTGGTCAGTAACTTCTACTTCATTGTTCTCAAGGTCACACGTATCTTGACCACTTAATTCTAAATTGCCTACCATTTGGTCAGAAATTCCTACCTCATTATTCTCAAGATTATATTCTAAAGTCTGAATTTTCTCAAAACACTCCCCCTGAGATTCAGACTTAGCAAAATACATAGTTTCTTCATTAAAGACAACATCTAAAGTAACAAACATGTGTTTGGTGGGAGGATGGTAACACCGGTAACCCTTTTGATGAAGGGCATATCCCACAAAGACACATTTTAGAGCGCGTGGCATTAACTTACTTTCTGCTCGGGTGTGAACATAAACAACACAACCGAAGGCATGAGGAGGCAAATTAGATACCGTTGGAGCAATAACTGCATTAGCAAGTGTCTCAAATGGTGTGCTGAAATTAAGAGATCGTGATGGTACACGGTTGATGAGATATGCAGCAGAAAGAAGAGCTTCTCCCAAGTAACATAAAGGCATGTGAGCCTCAATCAAGGAAGCGCGAACAACCTCTAATAAGTGGTGATTTTTGCGTTCAGCTACACCATTTTGTTGTGGTGTTCCTGGACAGGTGGTTTGATGAATGACGCCATTAGAATCCAAAAAATTCTGAAGTTGGGCGTCACGATATTCACCACCGTTATCACTACGTAACACCTGAACTCGAGCATTATATTGTGTTTCAATGGTTTTATAGAATTTTTGAAACAACATGTTAACCTCAGATTTAGACTTCATCAAACATAACCAAGTCATCCTAGTACAATCATCTATGAAAGTAACAAACCAACGTGTCCCTCCTAGGCTGGGGATTTTTGAGGGCCCCCAAACATCAGAATGAATTACCATAAAAGGAAGGGGACTTTTATTCAAAACCAAAGGGTATGAAGTGCGACGACTTTTCGCAAGTTCACACACATCACATTTAAAAGAAGAATCATCTAAATTTATAAATAAATTAGGAAATAACTTTCTTAAATAACCAAATGAGGCATGACCAAGTCGTCGATGCCATAGATTTATTTCAGTTAGTCTCTTATGGGAATTAGTGGTCTCAACAGCCAATGCATGTTGTAGTCGATTAGAATGCTCTGACTCCAAATCCAAATAGTAGAGCTTCCCCTTCTTAACACCATAACCAATCGTCTGTCGAGTCTGAATATCCTTAAACACACAATGATTAGGCCAAAAAATAACAATACATGATAAAGTAGAAGTAATTTGAGAGACAGACAATAAATTATAATCTAAAGAAGGAACAACTAAGATAGAATCAAGATGTAAAGTATTAGTCAGAAGGGATGATCCTTCCCCAAGTATTGAGGTGGTATGCCCATTGGCTGTGGAGACAGATTTTTGCGAGGAAGATCGAAAGTTTGTGACTTGTCCGACATCAAATGTCATATGATCAGTTGCTCCGGAATCAATTATCCATGCATTATTAGAAACATGTGAAGAGGTGTTTAAAACCGTACCTTCAGTTGTAGTAGTGGTGATTAATGCGGAAGACGTTGAAGGTGTGTGATCCTGTTTTGTTTGAGCAATAGCAGCAGTAGAAGGCCTTTTGGCGTTCCGATGCTTTGTAGGATCCCACCAGTCAGGATAGCCTATAAGTTCAAAACAACGATTCTTTAAATGCCCTGTTTGATGACAATGAGTACATTTCAAGTTAGATTTTTCAGAATTATGAGAATTTTTGTAGTTGATGGATTTTGACCGATCTTGGGATGATTGTGGTGGTCGATGTTGTGAAAGCATAGCAGAAGCATCAGAAATGTCACTATCTATATTTAGAGTTGTAGCTCGAACCGATTCACGACGAACTAATGAATAACATGCCTCCAAGCTCAGAGGAGGATCATGTCGTAGAATTTCACGGCGAAGCTGATCTAAGCTTTTATCTAGTCCTGCAAGAAAAATATGAACCCGAATCCGTTCAATGGATTTGTGGTATATTGTCACATCATCTGGGTCTTTCATGACCACTTTATCACGGTGATCCAGTTCTCTAAAAATTTCTGTGAGTTCGCCATAATAGATAGAGAGAGATCTAGACCCTTGTTTAGCAGAGAATGCCTGTTGATGAAGTGAATAGACCCGTATTTCATCATTACCATCAAAAAATGCAGTAGAGAGGGTTTTCCAAATTTCTCGCGCAGTAGGTATACGAAGGTAACGTTTCATGATATCAGGAGACATAGACATCAAAAGCCAGCGTTTCACTTTTTGATTTTCAGCATACCACTTATCATAACCTTTATCAGATTCAGTAAGTTGTGTAGTGGTACCCATGATGTAAGCCAATTTTTCTCGTTCAGCAATATGCATTTCCATTAGTTGTGACCAGATATCATAATTTGTTTCAGTAAGTAGAACACCAATATTAAAAGCACCTTCTGACTGAATAACAACTGGGATATGGGAGTCACTCTTTTTTTTTTTTTTCTTATACCTTTTTTTTTCTCCCTTTTTCTTTTTCCTTTTTTTTTTTATATATGGTGGATATACTTATTAAATCAAGGATACAAAGAGAATAAAAAAATTACTAAAGAAAATACAATGGAGAAAGAAAAAAAAAACAAACTATTGGTTGAACTCTGAAGATGGTAAGGGATAACTCTGCACAAGTTGAACAATATCTTCTGAGTTCCTTTTGTATCTTCTTCTTTATGTCTCCTTTTTTTTTGAATCTCTTTGAAGGGATTTGATTGATATTATGGTCTTCGAAAGAAAGAAAAGAATCTGGTTTTGGTTTTGATATAGAAAAGGGTTAGGATTTGAGTTTTTTTTTTTTTTCTTTTCTTTGAATAATACTATGGAACTATGATTTGGAGGGTTTTTTTTTTCCTTCCTTTTTTCTCATAGTAAACTTGGCTCGGATACCATGTTTAAACACCAATGAAAGAAGGAAGAGAAAAAAAGAAGAGAAGAAATTTGTTTCTATATGTTATTTCTATTGAGACATTACACTTCTTATATAGGATAGTTATATCCTTATTGAGAAAAATATATCTAGTAACAAATAATGTGATAATATATTGGTGATTTGTGAGCAAGGATATCAAGAATATATGGTAATCAAGAATATACGGTAATTAATCCATTACCATATATCCTTGTGTCTTTCATCAAAAAAAAAAAAAAACAACCTTGTGGTTCGAGAGTATACCTAATACATCATAAACAATTCAAAAGTAAAACCATGTAAAAGACTAAAAGAACTAAAAAAAATTTAAGTAATAGTCATTTCTAAAGAACTTCTACGAACAACAAAGTAATAGTGTCGGAGCGGTTATGCAATCTGATACTTAAACAATCTGACTATGCACCATCCTTGTGAAGTTCTCGTCATCACTCTTTATCTGCTCTAATTTGTCTTTGTACACATTTAGTTCTCTTGAATCATGACCATTGTAAGTAATTCTTCAGTTACCATGTCTTTCTGCAACAAAATGATCAATTGATCATCAAACAAATAGATCAAGTTATGCAATAAATTTAACTTCTGAATCTCATGGGGATGGTGACAAATTGTGTTACCTTGAGCGTGGCTTCTCGTAGTAACAATAAAATATGATAATCGTGTCTTGAAAATAAAAACAAAGTGAGCAAAGATAAGTCAAACATAGAGGAATAAAGAATAAGAGTACGGATAGGAGTACGTATCTTAAATGAGATGTCATATTTGGACCAACACCTATAAGAGGAGATATACCAAAAACTTAGAAGCATACTCTCTCGAGTTTTGAAGACATTAGATAAGCATTTGAGCAGTTATTAGATTACGAGAAACTAAACAATTAAGAAGAGAAGATATTAAAAAAGAGATATATACAGCTAATGGCACCTTGACAAACAAAGAAGGAAAAATGGTAGGCATTGTCGAACCTATAATACATCATTGAGTACCAGTACCTTATAGGCTTCTTTTCCTCGCACATGCATCAACAATAGCATAGAATTTCTGGAGAGCAAGCTTGAGCAACGTGTGTATACCTAAAACCAACGAAGACATCTTCAAAAACATGTTTATAACTAGAGCATGACACAACCCAAAATGATTAAGAACCCATAAGCGAAACACTAATAGTTATAAAAGTGTGTAAAGAATTTGATCAACACAACCAAATTGTTTTTTTCAAAAATAAATATAAAATAAGGACAAAACATTAATCAGATATTTTGATCTAATAGGGATAAATAATTAGTAATAAAAAGTAAATAAAGTTGTAACATAGGGAACAAACCTGATGCTCTTAAATTAAGTCATCACAGATGGTCGGTCATAAAGTTCCACCTTCAGTGAAGATTCAAAACATGACTTCGAGAATACTCATTCAACTAAGAGTAATTGTGCAAAGGAAATCCTTTTGATACATCCGAGTTTGTCGTTTATCAAGCCAAACACAATCAAATTATTTAGGGTTAATTCCATTTCGGCCCCCTAAATCACCAAAATGGCCCTGTAAAGATGACCAACTTCCAAAATAGCCCCCTCAATCACTTTTCCGTATATTTACCATTACACATTATTCCTTTTTCTTTTTCATTACCAGTTTTACCCTCCTGTCATTACTCCCAATGTTTATGGTCCCAAGATCATTAATCACAATTCACAAATCATGTGATTCATTATTTTACCATTTTCTTTCAACAATTTTGTTTCTTTTTTATTATTCCTAATTAATCCTTTTCATTTCCTCCATTATCTTCAACATCTTCTCATTTCTACCTTCATCACCTTAGACATTTATTTTTATCTTCATCTTCATCATCATCTTCAACATTTTCATTATCATCACCTTTAACATTTTCATTATCATCATCTTCAACAATTTTTTTATCTTCATCATCATCTCTAGAGATGAACTTGTCATCATCTTAATCATTTCTCTTTTATCTTCATCACCAACATCATAAACATATCTTTTTTATCTTCAACATCATCTTCTTCCACATTTATTTTATCTTCAACATTCTAATTGTAATAACCCTAAAAAAATTGTGGATTATAGATTAGTTGATTTTTTTTTTCCTTCTTCATACTTTCTCTCTCTAGATTAGGCCTTTTGAAGCAACAAATCTTTACCTTTTCTTCACCTAAATATAATCAATCTTCAACTTGCTAGAGTGGTGATAAAGATGGTGTAAATATTGAAGATGAAGATGTGGGTAAGAAATTCTGAAGATATGAAGAGAGAAGAAACACTAACTAAGAAAAGAAAAATAATTGTTTAGAGAAAGAAGAAAGTTCGTAATGAATTGACAAGACTTATTAGTTAATGTTTTTGAGACCATAAATAGTAGATAATTAAGGTCAGAAGGGTAAAATTGGTAACACAAAAATGAGATATTAATGTTTCACGGAAAAATAATTTAGGGGACTATTCTGGAAGCTGGTCATCTTTGGGAGGCCAAAATAGAATTAACCCAATTATTTATTGGGAGTTTTAATGAATCTGAAATGGAAGACTTACACGGATGGGATAAGTCAATTAGGTTGAGCGAGTGAGTAGATGAAGTCTGGAACCAAGTTAATTGACCCTCTTTCAACACAAAAAAATAAAAGTCAATTGACCCTTCAAAAGTCTGCGTTTATTTTTGTTTGGTCATGTTTATGATTATATTATACAGTATTAGTTGTGATTATTTATTTTGTGGCAGAAATTATTTTCTCCAAAGAAATACTTAGTCGTAAATAAATCTTACAACAATACAATACTATGTTCTCCCTAAATTACGTCGCCAAATCCCATCGAGGACATGGGAGGAAATATATAACTTTCTCCACAGTTTTAGCGACGATTTTAACAGCGAAAATTTGAAACGGTTGCTAAAATTATTTTTTTGCGATAATTAGTCACTCTATCGCTGAATTTTACTTTTACCGACAAATTACACATCATCGCTAAAAACTTGGTCGCTACACCTAACTTTTCTTGTAGTATTTGGATCAACCGATCCATTGGAGGGGACGATGGAGGTGCCTGCAGACATGTGTTGTTGATCGAGCAAGGAGAGCAAGGCCTAGTACTGTGGTCTTGTGATAGGGACGCCGCTAAAGGCGCCCCTGTTTGGGTCGGATCTCCGGTTAATGTAGCAGCCATCGGGTTCGAACGAGAGCGGGGTCTGTTTGGCGGGCCTGACCTGGGTGGATACCCATGCAACTGATAACACGTAGCTCGTAAGTGACCGTGCATGTGACATTAATCACAGTATGGTTGTTGCCGCTTCGGCCGATTAGGGTCTGACCGAAAGGGTTGGTCAGACCGATTCGTCGATTCGGTTCATTGATTTGGGTCGACTGCTGGAGCCGCGACATCGGGTCCATTAGAAGTGTCCGCCATGATGTTCTGTTGAATCTCCTCTTGTTTAACAATGGAGTGAATATGTAAGATTGACGGAAAGAGATCCATGATAATTAAGTATTTGACTACGAATGCCAGAGAATCTGTCATGGAGACCCTGAAGAAATTCCATAGCACGTTCCTGATTTGTACGATCAAGGAGAGACTTGCCTTGACCACATATACACGAATCTACTGTCATGAGAGACTGTAATTCATCTTGAAGATATTTGAGATTCGTGAAATAAGAGGAAACATCGGAACCTTCCTGTTTCGAAGAGGAAATTGCTCTCTTTAATTGGTAGACTTTTGGAGCGTTTGGAAAAAACGATCATGAAGATTATTCCATATATCTTCTGCATTATTATCATAAAAAATTGATGATCGAATTTCTGGAAACATAGTTGATAATCTAACTGATGACCAAACCATTACATCTTTCCCAAGAATGTAACTCAGCAGGGTGAGTTGGTTTTGGAATGGAACCTCTACAAAATCGAGTTTGTCTTTGGCTCGAAGAGCCATCTTCATACCACGAGACCAGGAGGCATAGTTTTCTCCGGTTAAAAGTGGAGTGATAAGCACCGTAGTAGGTGAATCAGAATGGTGTACATCAAACACCGAATTAGAAGCAGGAGAATAATCAAAGGAAGCATCGTCAGTAGGAGTCGTCATTAGAAAAAAAGTCGAACTAAGCTCTTATACCATGTGAAGAAGAGTTGTCCTATATGATATAATAAGAGAGAGAAGTCGTGAGAGAGAGAGAGAGTAAGAGAGGTGACGAGAGAGAGAGAGAGCTTTTAGAGTTTAACCTTTTGTTGTGTATTATACATCATAATCAATGGGTATTTATAGGTTACATAGGAGTTTTAGATATACATGAAAGCTACAACTATTAAATACATAAGATCACATAAAATCATAAGTCTTGTTTATCCATGGGGACCGACCGACTTTGCTTGAGTGGATCTCACGAGTTGCTGCCTGGCCGAGTGGATCTCACGGGTTGTTGTCGGGCCAGTGTTACTGGGTCGGCTGATCCAATGGGTCGGAGGGGACATAGATGGGTTGTGACCCTTAATATGAACAAACTGCCTTACTTAATCGGTAATTACCTCCACTACAAAAAACAATTTTTAAAAGAACTCTTGATTCAAAGGCTGAGGATATACGAATTAGGTCACATGTTAAATGAGATTAATAAACTCCTAGTCAACGCGTTCTTTACTTAATTTCCAAAAAAAAAAACGCCTTCTTTACTTGATGAGTAATTGCGTTTTCAGTTTCTTGCATGGGTTTTTCTTTTCCTTTAAATACCCTTATAAGTTACTGTTCTATATACGGATTGTTGTTTTAAGCAATGGTAAGTTATTCTATAATGGGTTTTCCTTCATTTCAGAAAAAAAAATCACTTTGGATTGAATTTAGCTCTTTTAGGTTTTTAAACTTCTTGAAGTAGTAGTACTTTTAATAGGTTTTTTTTAAGAACTTCTTGAATAATGGGTTGAAATATTTTATGGGTAAATTTGTAGTGAAATCTTAGAATGTGGTCTTAGTTTTTGAAGACTGGTTGATGTTTTTAGGAAGTTTTGATGATAGGGTATTGGTATTTAGGAAATGGCGGTATGAGGGTTTTTAGTTCTTTAGTGAAATCTTATGCTGTTTTTAATTTTTCAAAGCAGTCTTTGATGGTGCAAGATTTCTAGGTTTGTTAATCTTTATGGTGAGCTTAGTCTTTTAGACTCACAAATTTTATTTTCTTTACCTCATGACTAGAAAGAGTTCTTTCTCTTCCACAAACCATCAACTGTGGATAGGGTCTACTTACTAGCTTGTTGTTGTCATGTTTGTCTCTAAATTAGGGCCTTTTACGAATTGATAGCTGTCATTTGAGCAAAATCAATCAAGAAATGTTGTAGGTTTAAGGAAGCTTAGTTGTTTTTGTTAGGATAGACAATTTGTATATAAATGGATTTTATATGTTTCTTTAATACATACTGATAGAACTCTTTCTCTCTGTGGTTTTCCTTTTCGCATTGCCTGTACCGTCCCTCTTTCCCTTTCTATACTTCATGGTATGTGTTTATTTTTGAGATCCATTGACATTTTTCTCTTAGAAGTGTTTTTCATTCAGCGGATTATTTCTTCAACTCGATTTGAAAGTTGATTTTCTCATGGGACAAATCCTAAGAGGGTTTTCTTACTGGAAAATCAAAAAATTTGTTGCAAATAGCATTTGTTACTACGCAGAAAAGTGTAGATAAGAGATCGACCTTCATATCGCAAAAAAGGAGGAAGATATCGGTTACTACGCAGGATGTATAGATAAGCATCTTTATCTCTGCAGCTTCACATCGACGGGATAAATCGTAAGAATCCAACTCATCAAAATAACTAGCTAAGCTAATTTAATTGTGCTTTCCTCTTTCCTTGAAGGTGCTGCATTTATGTTGGGAAGAGCTTTGACTTCTGTCTCGTGGGGCATCATAGCAGATCGATATGGTCGAAAACCTGTTATATTGTTCAGGACTATATCAGTGTTAGTATTAACTTCTGGATCTTACTTTATTTCTTCTTAAAGTAAAGTAAGAATGGTCTTCTTGGCCCAATAAAGGTGATTGTGTGCATCCATTGAGATTTTTCAAAGAAAAAACACTTTTCTGGGAAAAATCGGATTTTGGAAAAGTTATTTGGGGAAGAATCATTTTCGGTGAAAAAACGGTTGTCAGAAAAACCGGGTTTGGGAAAAAATGATTTTTTGAAGAAAAAAATGATTTTCGGAAAGGAAAATATGATTTTTAAGCAAAAAAATTGATTTTTGAAGAACTAATATTTTTAAAATAATTATTTTGTAGAAGGAAATATATTTCTGTTGATTTTAAGTTTTAAGTTTTAAGTTTTGTAGAAGGAAATAATTATTTTCCTAGCAAATCCTAGGGGGTAGGACGAGATTTTGATCCAATACAAATTTTGAAATTCGGAATCCTTAGATTCAAGAGTCCTAGAATTCTTGGTAGCCAAATAGACCAAGGATTCATGATTCCTACTAAATCCCACTTTTGATAGGAATCCTACTTAGGAATCTTGTGCAACCAAATGCATCATAAATTCACTTTGTTTGGCTTTGGCTTAGTTTATAAATATGTCTATAGGAAATCAATTTTTTTAAATTTTAACCTAAAATTAGGTCGTCTACTAGTTATATTATTGTTTGTGATGGTAATTTCTTTCTAAGTAAAACTTGGAATAGGTAAAATGAAGATGAAAATTAAGGAATGAAACTCAATCAACTAAAATTTTGGACTAAGATTAAAAATGTCTCATAAATCAATCTTCATCGATTAAATTTTTATATTCTAAAGACCATTTCAGATGTTCAAAACAGCAAGGAAATATAGTCATCATTGATGGAGTAGTATTTAATTATTTCACAAGCAAGAAGTGGAGGGGGAGCGTAGAAAGAAGGTAGTGTGTAATTGGACTGTTGGAGAGGTAAAGAAGGGTGTGGGTGGTGAGCATAATGGTGGAATAAATTGTGGAGTTGGTAATAATAATAATAATAATAATAATAATAATAATAATAATATTAATAATAATAATAATTCTTTTAGAGACACCCGGATTGATCTGTTCATGTCAGGGACGTAACAGAGCTGGTTCCTCTAGTCGACCTTCTAGGGAGAAGGGCTATTTAGCAACCAATAATATAACGTCAATGTCCTCTTCACTCATTTGCTAATTGGTGTTGAGTTGGATGACCACAAAATTAATATCCCCTACGTCATGGTCCCACCACAAAGAACAGGGGTTTACGGTTTACCTTAGTGAAGCAAATCATGTTGTTTGTGAAGGAATCAACAATTGATGTAGGAAAAATCTCTTGCCTACCAACTAAAGTATTACTAGTTTTTCTTTTCTGAAAATATAATTAGGGGTCAACTGCTGAGGACCGACTAGTGACTAATTGATAGTCAGAATCACTTCTATGACATAATAAGGAATATTTCATCAGAGTTATGGTAAAATATTTTGGTGTTCTGGGCAAACTAATAAAAGCCAACTATTTGAGACTAGAAGCTGATAAAAAAACTACCACAAATATGACTTTTATAAACGCGAATAAGACTATAAATGTTGTAGAAGTGATTAGTAAATTAGGTGTAAATTAGGTTAAGTCAGTTGGTTGTGCAGACATGCGTGTATACATGGCTAAATGCTGATAACTGCATTCCACGTAATTATGCTACTTTTTCTTGTAGAAACCTGGAGGTGTTATTGCGCTCCTTGACGAGGCTTGGTATGTTTTGCTTCCTTACCCTTGGTCTGAGTTGTTGCACTTCTCATCTTGGCACCAGTTGATCTTACCATCTAGCGCAAGAGGGCACGAAAAAGACCAAGTGTCATCAAGATTGCTGGAAAACAGTTATTCTGGAACTTCCTCATTCATGTATGTTGCATTTGCAATATGTGTCCAAAGTCCACGCACGAAAACATTTTATCAGAAACTCTATCCCACGTTTAAAGTTCACTAACGGTTTATCAAACCAAAACTATCACTCACCAACTTTACCATTGTCCATTATGCCGGAGAGGTAAATTTGATCCATGTCAAATCTACTGTTATGTGATGCGTATTTCTTTTCACGTCACATTATTTGGTTTTATTTGAACTAATGCAGCTACAACCACAACAGTTGACGGGAATGTCAATGTCATGCAACAGTTGCGCTATGGTGCAAGTATAAGATATTAATCTAGCAAATTCGTACTAGCAGCTACTGGTTATGCTTTTACCTCCTACGTTCATTGTTGGATTGTCCCTGTAGGATGTTCTTGAAGCAATTAGAATCAGTTGTGCTGGATACCCTACCCGCTGAACGTTCTATGAATTCTTAAACCGCTTTGGAATTTTATCGCCAGATTTTCTTGAAGTAAAGTAAGTACGCTCTTGGCTTCTTTTAGCTTTAAAAGTCCAAATCTCTTGCAGATAGGCAAAACTAAGGTATTCCTAAGATCTAGTCAGACGGCCGAGTTGGGTGCTAGGAAAGTTGCGGAAACAATTCAGGGACAGATAGTAACACATATAGCTAGGAAACAATTGCGCCTAAAAACTTAAGGTGTTGGGGCATGTGCCCTCGGAATCAGTTGGCCTTGGACTAACTAGTCTGATGCCATAAAAGTGTCAAGACTGGTCAAACTAAGTACGCTATTGGCTTCTTTTAGCTTTAAAAGTCCAAATCTCTTGCACATAGGACAAAACTAAGGTATTCCTAAGATCTAGTCAGATGGTCGAGTTGGGTGTTAGGAGAGTTGCGGAAACAATTCAGGGATAGTAACACATATAGCTAGGAAACAATTGTGCCTAAAACATTTAGGTGTTGGGGGCGTATACCCTCGGAATCGGTTGGCCTTTGACTAACTAGTCTGATGTCATAAAAGTGCCAAGACTGGTCAAAGTCAATTGGTCTCTTGGACTATCCAATTGACCGTAACTACTTTATTCTGTTAAAGATTCACAATAACTATTTTATTCGTTCTTGATTAAACTTTCTATATACTTGAACTCTAACAATCTTCTCACAAAAACTATTTTATTCGTTCTTCGTATAAAACTATTACATAGGCATTTTTTAGACACATCGTCCTGCAGAATGAAAGTTTATACTCAGAATTCGTCACACCAAGTAATATAATCAACTGATAGGCAAGTTATCATCCTGTAGAAATGAAAATTCGTCACATTAAAGTAATATAATCAACAGATAGGCAAGTTTTTACCTTGTAGTAACTCAGAAATTGAACTGTGGACCAAACGGCTATCTCGTAATCAATGAAAATCACGAATTTTTTGTTTTTGTCAACCTACAAGAATAAAATAGTTATTGTGAGAAGATTGCTAGAAGTTCAAGTATAAGTTTAATCAAGAACGAATAAAATAGTTATTGTGAATCTTTAACAGAATAAAATAGTTATGGTCAATTGGATAGTCCAAGTGACCAATTGACGTTGACCAGTCTTGGCACTTTTATGGCATCGGACTAGTTAGTCCAAGGTCAACCGATTACGAGGGCATATGCCCCCAACACCTTAATTTTTAGGCGCAACTTTTTTCTAGCTATATGTGTTATTATCTATCCCTGAATTGTTTCTGCAACTCTCCTAGCACCCAACTCGGCCATCTGACTAGATCTTAGGAATACCATAGTTTTGCCTATTGGCAAGAGATTTAAACTTTTAAAGCTAAAATAAGCCAAGAACGTACTTAGTTTGACCAGTCTTGGCACTTTTATGGCATCAGACTAGCTATTCCAAGGCCAACTGATTCCGAGGGCACATGCCCCAACACCTTAACTTTTTAGGCGTAATTGTTTTCTAGCTATATGTGTTACTATCTGTCTCTGAATTGTTTCCTCAACTCTCTAGCACCCAACTCGGCCATCTGACTAGATCTTAGGAATACCATAGTTTTGCTTATCTGCAAGAGATTTCGACTTTTAAAGCTAAAAGAAGTCAAGAGCTTACTTACTTTCCTTCAAGAACATCTGGCGATAGAATACCAAAGCAGTTTAAGAATTCATAGAACGTTCGTCGGGTAGGGTATCCATCACAACTGATTCTAATTGCTTCAAGAACATCCTACAAGGGTAATTCAGCAATGAACGTAAGAGGTAAAAGCACAACCAGTAGCTGCTAGTACGAATTTGCTAGATTAGTTTCTTATACTTGCACCACAGTTCAACTGTTGCATGACATTGGCATTCTAAAAAATGCCAGGTTTTAAAACGTTGTTTGGCTTACGCATATAATATTGGGGAAGTTTTATAAGGCCTCCCCAATTTTGTTAAAAGGTCTCCCCATGAACCATTTTACTTGGTAAATTATCATTGAGGGGGGCCTTTTAACAAAAATGAGGGGGCCCTATAAAATCTCCCATAATATTGTGGGGCTTCGTTGAATTTAGTGTCTCTGTCCACTGTTGTGGTTGTAGCTGCATTAGTTCAAATAAAACCAAATAATGTGAAGTGAAAAGAAATAGGCATCACATAACAGTATATTTCACATGAATCAAATTTACCACTCCGGCATAATAGGCAATGGTAAAGTTGGTGCGTGATAGTTTCGGTTTGATAAACCATTTGTGAACTTTAAACGTGTGATAGAGTTTCTGACAAAATGTTTTCGTGCGTGGACTTTGGACACATACTGCAAATGCAACATACATGAATGAGGAAGTTCCAGAATAACTGTTTTCCAGCAATCTTGATGACACTTGGTCTTTTTTGTGCCCTCTTGCGCTAGATGGTAAGATCAACTGGTGTCAAGATGAGAAGTGCAACAACTCAGACAAAGGGTAAGGAAGCAAAACATACCAAGCCTCGTCAAGGAGCGCAATAACGCCCCAGGTTTCTGGAAGAAAAAGTAGCATAATTACGTGGAATGCAGTTATCAACATTTAGCCATGTATACATGCATGCCTGCACAACCAGCTGATGTAACCTAATTTACTAATCACTTCTACTACAGTTATAATCTTATTTGCGTTTACCAAATCATATTTGTGGTAGTTTTTTATCACCTTCAATTCTCAAATAGTTGTCATCTATTAGTTTGCCCAGAACACCAAAATATTTAACCATAACTCGATGAAAAATTCCTTGTTATGTCATAGAAGTGAGTCTGATTATCAATTAGCCACTAGTCGGTCCTCAACAGTTCGACTCCTAATTATATTTTCAGAAAAAAAAAAACTAGTGTTACTTTAGTTGGTGGGCAGTAGATTTTTCCTACATCAATTGTTGATTCCTTCACATACAACATGATTTGCTTCACTAAGGTAAACCGTAAACCCCTGTTTTAGATAAAGGGTTGTGATATATGTTATTATGGTGGGACCATGACGAAGGTGATATTAAGTTTGTGGTCATCCAACTCAACACCAATTGTCAACGAGTCAAGAGGACCTAGACGTTATATCATTGGTTGCTAAATAGCCCTTCTCCCATGTGGGGTAATTATCACACGCGCCCTCACGTGTGGCGTTCTTTGACCCTAACATTTGTTTTTTTCTTTTCGGGTGACGTGGAGCACATCTGGCTTTTAAGCCAATCTGGCCCTAACTCTGATACCATGTTTTTCATCTTTTTTTTTTCTTGCAAATGGGTCTGCCTGATTTGGCGATCTGATTCACGTACCCACCCTAAAAGGGTACGACCGAACCAGATCAGGGTTCGCTCTCTAGATGACCGAATCTGGTAACATTCATCTATTTATTTGATTGGTTTACCAACACTTACAAAAGAGGAAAAGATATTGTTAAATATTTAGAAATTATTCGAAACTAGGGCTTCTAAAAGTAGCAACGACCAGATTCAGGTTACAAACTTGAAATGACTTGGACAAAAGGGTCCAATGCATACGTGGTTGATTTGTTTAGGAAGTTTTGATGATTGGGTATGAGGGTTATTACTTGTTAGTTCTTTAGTGAAATCTTATGCTGTTTTTAAATTTTCGAAGCAGTCTTTTGATGGTGCAAGATTTCTAGGTTTGTTAATATTTATGGTGAGCTTAGTCTTTTAGATTCACAAATTTTATTTGCTTTTCCTCATGACTAGAAAGAGTTACTTAGTAGGTTGTTGTTGTCCTGTTTGTCTCTAAATTAGGGCATTTTATGAATTGGTAGCTCTCATTTGAGCAAAATCAATCAAGAAATGTTGTAGGTTTAAGGAAGCTTAGTTGTTTTTGTTAGGATAGACAATTGATATATAAATGGATTTTATATGTTTCTTTAATACATACTAATAGAACTCTTTCTAGTGGTTTTCCTTTTCAGCATAGCCTACACCATCTCTCTTTCTATACTTCATGGTATGTGTTTAGTTTTGAGATCCATTGACATTTTTCTCTCAGATGCTTTTCATTCAGCAGATTATTTCTTCAATTCGATTTGAAAGTTGATTTTCTCATTGGACAAATCCTAGGAGGGGTTTTTTACTGGAAAATCAAAAAATTTGTTGCAAATAGCATTTGTTTGGTTTCCATTAAAATATTGCTTTTTTTATTCTATCATAAGATTTCAGCTTCGTTTTTGTTTCATGTAGATAAGAGACCTTCATATCGTAAAAAATGAGGAAGATATTGGTTACTACGCAGGATGTATAGGTAAGCATCTTTATCTCTGCAGCTTCACATCGAGATAAATCGTAGGAACCAAACTCATCAAAATAACTAGCTAAGCTAATTTAATTGTGCTTTCCTTTTCCCTTGAAGGTGCTGCATTTATGTTGGAAGGGCTTTGACTTCCGTCTCGTGGAGCATCATAGCAGATCGATATGGTCGAAAACTTGTTATATTGTTCTGGACTATATGAGTGTTAGTATTAACTTCTGGATCTTACTTTATTTCTTCTTGATGTTTTGAACATGGAATCTACTATGTAAAGTTTTTCGTATCAATCGTTCTCAATGGGTCTGTTAATGTCCATTTCAGGGTTGTGCTCAATACTCTATTTGGTCTAAGTACAAACTTCTTCTGGATGGCAGTTGCTACAAGGTTGTGCTCAATACTCTATTTGGTCTAAGTACAAACTTCTTCTGGATGGCAGTTGCTACAAGGTTTCTTCTTGGAAGTATGAATGGTCTTCTTGGCCCAATAAAGGTAATTGTGTGCAGAAATTGGATAGATACATTGTTAGAGAAGGAAATGATTCCTACACTACCCAAACCCTAAAAGATAGAAGACCCAAAACTTTCATATAAAACTTACACTACAACATCTAGTTTACACTAGTTTCTCACACACTTGTGTCTATGAATAACAAACATCCATTGTAGCATACGAGAGAGAAAAAGTTTCTTTTGTGAAACAAACTTCTAAAAGTTTCCAGTTGACTTTAGTTTAAATAGATTTTCACCACCAATAGTAAAAATCATCAACATAAAGATCTAAGAACTTAATATTAGGGCTTTAAAATAAAGAAAAAAAAAGTCATAATTCATTGGAACACTTAAAGAAATTTAAAGTGATTGAAAGACAGAAGAAAAATTCATAAAACAAACTTAATCTCCTACAAACAACATTTCTAAGTCATTGAAATTTTTTTCCAAAATGTTGATAGTAAGAGATTCTAAAAACAAAGTCTAATTCATTGAAACACATCTAAAACTACAAACTACCCCCTCTTCTTATCTAACATCTTCTAAACCTAAAACAACCAAGTACCCCCTGATTATCTCTATCAGTTAATTAAAAAGTTACAAAAACAACACAAAACTAGTATCTCTTACCTAATCAATCTGGATCGTCCCATCATCGAAATGTAGGGTAACAGTTAATACATCATCTCCTGGTCCTGTCACCGTGAATCTGTGATGGTGAAGGGGGCAAAACCGGTTACCCTCCTTCCATTTTCTGTGACGTAACATGTAACTTGTATACTTCCCAAGGGAAGTAAGATTGGTGAAGCCGTCATCGACTGATCCACTCCCAAAATGGTCATCTCCTTAGCTTCAGCTATCTGCAAGATATCGGAGTTGAGGAAGTAGAACACTCTCTCGCTACCAAACAAAGCTCTCAAAACGACTAAACTCATTAATCTTGTTTGAGGAGCCTCTTCCTCTATCTCTTGCCCCTTTTTTTAGGATTACTGCAAGTCTGCTGTCACTTCTAGAAATGCGAAGAGACGGGAGAGAAGACGCTAGAGGTCTTGGGAACGTTACCCGGGTAGGGTTTTCATTGACAAAGAACTTTTTCCAAAACTGAAAAAAAAAAATCCTTCAAAGATGGATGCATTTTGCTTTGGTTGTTTTTGAAGGAAAGGTTGGATTATTGTTCCTCTCTGTTGTTTCTTTTATAGAACAATGGATAGATGGGACAACCAACATACCAGTACTACTATTTGATTTCAAATATACGTACAAATCTGTTATATTAAAAAAAAAAATTGATTTAAGAAATCCACATCATTTAAAATTCTTAATATACGTAGAAATCTGTTATATTAAAAAAAATCCAACAAATTCCAAAAAAAAATATACGTAGAAATCGGTTATGTTAAAATGAATTAATATAGCATGAATACGTCTAAGAATTTGTTGGAATTTTTTTAATATAACAGATTTCTACGTATATTTGGAACCTCAAACTTAATGATGTGGATTTCTTAAATCAATTTTTTTAATATAACAGATTTCTACGTGTATTTGAAATTAAATAGTAGTAGTGGTATGTCGGTTGTCCCATCTATCCATTCTTCTATAAAAGAAACAACAGAGAGGAACAATAACCCAACTTTTCCTTAAAAAACAACCAAAACAAATGCATCATTCTTTGAAGGTTTTTTTCAGTTTTGGAAAAAGTTCTTTGTCAATCAAAATCCTAACCGGGTAACGTTCCCAAGACTTCCGGCGTCTTCTTTCCCGTCTCTTCGCATCTCTAGAAGTGATGGCAGACATGCAGTAATCCTAAAAAAGGGTCAAGAGATAGAGGAGATAGAAGAAGAGGCTCCTCATACAAGATTAGTGAGTTAGTCGTTTTGAGAGCTTTGTTTGGTAGCGAGAGAGTGTTCTACTTCCTCAACTCTGATATCTTCCAGATAGCTGAAGTTGAGGAGATGACCATTTCGGGGGTGGATCAGTCGACGACGGCTTTTCCGATGTTACTTCCCCTAGGAAGTACACAAGTTACATGTTACGTTGCAGAAAATGGAAGGAGGGTAACCGGCTTTGTCCCCTTCACCATCAAGGTGACAGGAGCAGGGGATGATGTGTTAACTACTACCCTACATTTCGATGATGGGACGGTCCAGATTGATTAGGTAAGATATACTAGTTTTGTGTTGTTTTTAGCTTTTTAATCGGGGGGTACTTTTTGAAAAAAATTTCAATGACTAAGAAATGTTGTTTGTAGGAGATTAAGTTTGTTTTATGAATTTTTCTTCTGTCTTTCAATCACTTTAAATTTCTTTAAGTGTTCCAATGAATTATGACTTTTTTTTTCTTTATTTTAAAGCCCTAATATTAAGTTCTTAGATCTTTATGTTGATGATTCTTACTATCAATGGTGGAAATCTGTTTAAACTAAAGTGTTATAACTGAAAGTCGCGGAAGCTATCGAACCTATCCAGAAATTGATCCGATTATGAAGATTAATCGAAAAGCTAAGTCAAAATCAAATATGCGAACAGAAATTAACGAGGTTCGGCTTTAAAGCCTACGTCCTCGGGCGAACAAGAAATCTTTATTGAAGGATAGATGAAGACGACTAACACAACCCGCAAGTTCGTCACAAGATGGTACCGTATAGAATTTAACCTTCTATACTAGATCTTCGACGACCGAGAAATTTAACACCGCTCAAAAACTATGAAAAATTTCTCACTCTTGCTCTCTCTCTAGCTCTCTAAAGAAGAGTTGTTGTTGCTTGTGTTGGTTGATGTTTAGAATCACTCTAAGACCCCCTATTTATAATTATATAAGCCGACCATTATGCCACACAAATTGAATCCAATTTGGAAACCATCCAATTTGGAAACCATCCAATTTGGGAAACCAAATTGAAACCGCCATCAAGCCTAAACCGCCAATAGCCATCTTTTGGAAACTACCCATTCTAAACCGCCTATAATCTTGAAACCTCCTCTCACATAAAGTCAGCTGGAAACTTTTGGAAGTTTGTTTTAGAAAAGAAATTTTTTCCCTCTCCTATACTACAATGGATGTTTGTTATTCATAGACACAAGTGTGTGGGAAACTAGTGTAAACTAGACGTTGTAGTGTAAGTTTTATACGGAAGTTTTGAGTCTTTTATCTTTTAGGGCTAGGGTAGTGTAGGAATCATTTCCTTCTCTAACAATGTATCTATCCAACACTTGCAAAATGCTTCTTCTCCAACTTTCCAAATCACAATCATCCTCATTACATTCTTCAAATCACTTCATTCTCTCAAATCCTAGATTCTAAAAAGCTTCCCAATGTAAGCTTCTTCTTTAGTTATTTTCTTATTTTCTCCCACACACACTCTTTCTCTCTAGAGTTCGATAATTGATTTGAACCGTTTATCAATTAATGTCCCTCCCTACAACTCATGAATTAAGAATTCTCACAACGACAAGGTCTACTCGACATGGATTAGCCGTTAATGAAACCTTTCACAGGAATCTTTCACAAAATTAATAATTGAAAATGAAATTCATGAAGTTTTTTGTCTTAATTTCTTTAAGTAACTATATATTAGTACTATATAAATTGATTGATAACCAATATTCAACGGAGACTTCCAATTTTTGCATTAATATTTCTACTGTGAGAAAACCACCACATTGTTACCAAGTTATAAATCTCCACATGCTTTCGTCCAAACCGAACCGCACACGGAGAGGTAATTTTAAAGGCGCCCTCTAAAATATTAGTGGTTTCCCCGTAAAACAAAATTGGGAGGAGATTGGGAAGTACAAAAATAAAAGGAGAAAAAGGTTGTACCCTAGGTTATTGACTAAACAAAGTTATAGAAATCATGAAAAGCTAGAGTTCCTTAACAAAAAAAATGAAAAGCTAGAGTTGAATTATATTTTTCCTTTCATTTATTATAATGTTAGAGATAAGTATAACAATTACTTTTGCTAACAATAATAGTAATCACTGTTATTCTTAATAGTAATTAAAAGTTTTATCAGAAAATATAGTGCGATGGTAAGTATGTGATATTGTCAAATGTTACACACATTTCATGATAAAATAACTTTGACATTTTTTTTTGTTTCTCATAATACAGAGTGTCGATTCGATGCAATTTTGTGACAACATCACAATGTCGTGTGATTAAAGTCACCGTGTTGTGAAAGTAGTTAGATGTTGAAAACCGCTTATTAAATTATGTTGTGTCATAGTCCTAAAATGAGAAATATCAATAACATAGTTGTTTAAGAATATCTACTACAACATTATGAAGGAAATGTCTGAAAAAATTGATAACAAATTATTATACAGAAGGTTGCAAATTACATTGTTGTTTAAAAATATTTAGTACAAAGTTACGAAATAAATACCTGAAAAGATTGATAAGAAAGTCATTTTACAGAAATGAGACATAAGAGTAAACATTTGGATGACAAAAGTGTCATTGTCCATAAATAAGCCTGAATAACATAATAAACTCAGCTAAATTATTCATAATTCGCTTTTTGCAGGAATCAAATATAAGACCTTAAGATTTTTGGAATTTATGTCAACATTACCTACCTACCACGGTTAAAGAGCTACCAAATGTTGACTCCTCATCAGATTTTATATTAGGAGAGTACATTATATCAAATATATATCTACCTTTGGGTCCTTTTTTTTTTGTTAAACCTTTGGGTCCTTAATTAGAGAAATAACAAGTACCTAAGTTTTATAAAAAGAGAAGATGAGTCTTGTTTTGGCAGCTTCAAAAAGTTATTTTATTATTAAAGAAACAAAGATAATTACTTTTAAAAAAGTTATTTTATTAAATTATGATTTCATTTTTATTCATTAAATATATTCACGGACTTGAAATATCAATAATTCAATTAACCAAAAATCTCCCATTCAAATACGTATTTTTTGGGGTCTGGAATAATAATTAATTATATTATTTCTTATTATTATTAAATAAAGTAACATATATAAATAATATAATAAATCTTGAACTTTATTTATTTCCTCTTTTTCATCAAACATGCATTTGAACGACTTTTAAAAAATCGGATAATATTTGTAAAACAATCTAAAAACCGGTTTTTGTTGTTCAAGTCAAAACAGAGAAAACCCATATTTTGATTTCTAGGTTTTTATTATTTAATTTTATTTTTGGAGATCAATATCAAACTTTAAGAAAAATCGATTTTTGTTTCTGGGTTTTGGTTATTTTAATAAAATAAAATGAGATCAAGTAATTAATTACAGATTTTTTTAGTTTGGTAATGGGGAAATATTTAAGTGTTTGATTAGGGAAAAGAGTTTGGTTTTAGTTTTAGAGTGAGAAAATTTCAGTGTTTTAGTTTTATGTTCAAGGGTTTTGAGTTCTAGATTAGTTAAAAAAAAAAAGAAAAGGAAATCAAACTAGAGTTTGGGTTTGTTCTGGTTTTCTTGGTTAGGAAGTTGGAACTAGTTTTACTTGATTTTAGTGAGTTAAAAAAAGTTTAGTTAGGTTTGAAAATTGTTAAGTGAGTTTTTGTTGTTTGAGTTTGAAAAAGTTCAGATTTTTTTCTAGGGTTTTAGTAGATTTGAAGATTGTACATCATAAAGTTTAAAATTTGTTGAGTGGGAGTTGTTTTTTTATAGTTTGGAAGTGAAAAATTTAGGGTTTTGAGGAGAATCTATGTATGGAAGGAAGGGAAGGAATAAATTCTGGAGGAGTTACAGTGTTGGGAGCAGATGCTCCTTCTGATTTCCATGTTGCAGCAAGAAATGAAAACCCTAGTCAGGTTGGTGGTACAGCTCCGGTAGCTCCACCAGTGGGTATGGGTTTGACAGGGGTTTCTGTGAAGAAGAAGAGAGGCAGACCAAGGAAGTATGGACCAGAAGGAGCAGTCGCGTTGCCGTTATCGCCGATACCGATTTCGTCATCGGCGATACCAATTTCCTCATCGGCCATACCAATTTCGTCTTCGGCACCACCAATTTCGTCTTCGCCGGTGCCGTCGAGTGGAGGCGATTTCTCCGCGGCGAAGCGGGGAAGAGGGCGCCCTGCTGGTTCTATGAATAAGCCACAACCTAAAGTGGAGGTGGAAAGTCTAGGTAATGAGTCAAGTTTATTTCTTATTACTTTTGAGTTTGATGTTAAATGAAATATAGTTTTGGTTTTAATTTCTATTGTGAACTGTTATTATGATTTGACTAGAGAACTGTGATGATTTTGTTCAACTTTTATGTTGAAAACTTGGTGATTTTGGTTCCTGTTTCTTGGTGGAATTAGTAGGTTGTAACAGTTTACATTTAGGGTTTTAGAGGATTTGTTGTTGTAAATGTGGGGCCTTCCTATTTATGAGTTGGCTGCACAGTTTGGGATTTGAGAATCTTCCTCTTCTGGCTGAGACCGAGGTGCCCATCGACTTTCGTTTTGTTGGTTTGAGAAACATGCAAGTTCGAAACCTATGGCTTCCTTTGTTTGATATGGTGTTTGATATTTGATTCTAACCGGGTTTTCTTGAACTTGAACTATAACAGTCAGAGAATTTTGGGTACTAATGAAATGTCTTTGCAGGCGACTGGGTTCAATGTTCCGTTGGTACGAATTTCACTCCCCATGTCATCACTGTCGCAGCTGGTGAGGTATATCTCGAGAAAAGCTTAAAACTTTCAGTAAACGGGTTCTTAATATCAAACAGAGTTTTTCCTCGTATCTAGATGGAATTACTCTTGGGTCATATTTTCGACTCTGGAGACGTAGTTGGCTCATTAAAGATTTCTTGTTTTAAACTTTTAAATAAAAGATGACCAAGTAATATAGTGAAACCGTGAATAGGTAAAATGGTCAATTTTATTACGAAGAACTTTGTAAAAAGTGATAAATCGACAGATTAGTTTTCATGTTCAGATCGTATAAAATTACCACTCGTTGTAAGATATGGAAGTTTGGGTTGTAGATATTGGGGTAAGGGAGGTAGAAAAAGGTCAATTCTATATCGAGGGAGTTGTTGGGGAATTTCCTTGTTCTCGAAATTGACATAATTGGCTTTGTATTATAGGATGTTACTATGAAAATTATATCATTTTCGCAACAAGGGCCTCGAGCGATTTGCATTCTTTCTGCTAATGGTGCAATCTCAAATGTGACGCTTCGTCAGCCTGATTCCTCTGGTGGTACTTTGACATATGAGGTACGATTTTGTCTTCTAATAACTAAGCTCCTTTTGATGTAATTGCATCCTTAGAAGACTAATGAAGTAATGCTAGTGTTGGTTTCATGTTCTTTTGATTGTTTTAAAAATGTGACAATTATATTAAAAGTTCCTAAATGTAGCTTCATTAATTCAAAAGACTCTTCATATGTTCTGGATTATGATAGTTCAAACTTCTCTTGTGACCTATTACATCCTTGAGTCAATAACACTCGAGTTACATTACTATCTCTATGAGCATTGATCTTGATCATGAAGAACTTGGAAAAATCGAAATAAATGAGCTCAAGTGAAGTAAAGACAAAGGTCTGGGACTCCTGGGCCCATGAGTCCTGTGCCTTCCGTATCTGCACAAGGGAGGGTCAGACAGTGTGTTTTTGGTAGAATAGCAAAAATCTTCTTGAAGACGCGAAAGAAGCTTGAAGACAGGATTAATTTTACCAGATACTCTACCTCGCCTTGCGTACCGCTTACTTGATTCCCTACCGCTTTTGTGTGTGTTCGTGATCTAGAGTCCCAAATTCCGCATACCAAAACTTTCAGCCTTAATTAACCAATTTCATTTTAGAAATTTGTAAGCTCAACTAGTGGAGTAGTTGACTATCTTTTAGTTAAGTAAGATTTTAAGTTAATAGAGATAAAATGTCTGAGAGTATGTGTATCTATTGACTATATGCATCATAGGGATTATATTATCTAGGAAAACAGTCCAAACTGTACAGCAACAGATTATATGGCCTAGCTTACCGCATACTGACAGCGTACCGTGTACTTGTGTACACATATAACATACCAGAGTGGTCCACTCTCCATTATGCCATCACCTAGTCGTTACGTATAGCGGATTAGCCTTATAGATCCAGGTTCCCACTACATTCAATATATTTTAAGGGTGAAAATTGAATATAACTTTCACTATTGAGTGCTTGATTTGATTCTCAAGTCTTCATAAGATGGAATTTCAATCACTTCTGCATCTATGTCTTAGGTTCTTGAAGTAGATCCTGCAAATGAAAAGATCTGACCCATTATCATGTTTTATTCCTTTCCGCATCTCTACAATCTAGTAAATAAAGTTTTGCTACTTCATTTATCTGATCTGTTATGTTTCGTTCTTGCTTTCATAGGGTCGTTTCGAGATACTTTCCTTGTCTGGTTCATTTATGCCCATAGAGAGCGGAGGAACAAGGAGTCGGTCCGGTGGGATGAGTGTGTCTTTGGCTAGTCCAGATGGTCGTGTAGTAGGGGGAGGAGTTGCTGGTCTATTAGTAGCTGCCACTCCTGTTCAGGTACGTTTGCTGTCAGGATCTTTTTATTACAATTTTTCTGCCAACCAACACTTTCTAATCCATAACTATAGATTTTTAACACAGCACTACAATTGAGTTTCTAGCGAAGATCCCCATATAGTCGTATGCGTCAAAGTTATCGGGTGATAGGATCTTTCGCTTATCAAAGCTATCCATAAGAAAATGACACCTTACAAACAATTGGGTTTCTAGCAAAGATCCCATATGATCGTATGCGTCCAAATTATAGGACGACCGTATCTTTTGCTTATCAAACCTATCCTTGAGAAAACGACACTTCACAAATGATTGGGGTTCTAATGAAAACGCCCATGTGGTCATGTGGTCAAAGTTTATATTTTTTTGGGAAACGGCAGCATTTGTATTATATATAACTGATGCCAAGAAGGCTTCGAAGTTCGAACTACAAGGCCCCATTGAGCGAAATGATCATGAGCATACATAAGCTAAAAATAGAGCTA
>BEHA01004505.1:0-19692 GCA_002897215.1 Eschscholzia californica subsp. californica
AATCGAACTCCTGACGGGAGCGACATAAACACTTCCCTCACATCTTTGTCCATGAAGCTCTCTACGGCTGCAAAATACAATCCACTTCCCACTGGTATCGTATCTTCCATTCCGGTTAACGTCTCAATGCATTCTTTAATTGTATATACTTTTTCACTATTCTTAGTCCTGTTTTCAACTGCCTCAACTAATTTTTCCATTGAATTGCTGATCTTAGAGGCTCCAGACAATTTTCTTCGCTTTTTTACTTTGTGATGATTGTTTAGTACCACGTTGAGTTTCATTTGTCTCTAACACAACATCGTCATCCGAAGATTGTTGTTGCGTTTCATACGTTTGAGTATCAACCGTAGACCGTGTTTCATGGGGATCTGCATTAATTCGGGTTTCTACTTCTAAATTCTGAAGAAATGATGGCATTACACCAGAATTAGGTGTGAAGGCCATTTCACCAACAGCAGTTGTACCACCAAAAAGATAGTCAAGTTCCTTTTCAAATTGTAGTCCGGTATCTCGAAATTGTGAAGCCTTTGGATATGTCTGCGATCGAGATGAATATAAATTAGATTAGAATACAAAATATTAAACATTAAAATAATTATTAATACAATAATTTACCTTGATAAAATCACGCCAGAAATCATCTTCAGCAGATATTGTACCAGCTATCGAATCCCAACCGGAACCTGTCTTGCTAATCAACTTTTTCCATAATTTCCATAATTCTTTTGTGCTATCCCAGTGATTTTTCATTTGTATTTTATCGTATGACTTCTTTGTCTTGGCGAAAAATTTATCGCAAAGATTTTGATACCCTTCTCTGTTCAAGTGTGTACCGGGTCTGTTACCTTGTTGTACTTGTTCTAAACACAAGTAAACAAATGCTTTGTGAAGTTCAGTAGTCCAGTGTCCCTATTTGCAGTACTAGTTCCCGCCATCTTGAATTGGTAATTAAATTTTGGTAAGTGTTAAAAAATAATAAATCAAATTTATTTTTGTCTAATTGAATTACAAACAAAAAGAACAACAAGTAGACATTATAATTTCAAACTTATTGTGCTTATCCCATCGTATTGATAACTTCAATGAGACCATTGTAGTTAGTACTCATTATTAATAAACGAAAAAACTCTATTGAAACAACCATGTTAGAACAAGTAGGCAATAAATAAGTTCAACACAAAAAAAAATATGCAGTAAATATATTTTGTATTATACCACTAGAATTTATGTAAATATATTAATGAGATATGGGACACCCCCCTCTCCCATCTTTATCCATCACTGTACTAGTCTAGGTAGTCTATTCCTTTCTCTTAAGAGAGAGAGAAAGATAGAGAGAGAGAGAGGAAGGAGAGAGAGGCTAAAATCATCACTTTAACTTATGGGTTTATGGGTGTTGTGTATATTTCTCTCTCTTTCTAGCTTGGTTCATCTTCAAAGCTCAGGTCTCTTAAAATCCTTTTGTGGGTAGTTCTTTAAAGAACTTGATCTTGTCAAAAAAAAAGTAAATACAAGAATTGGTTCATTTTTTGCTATTTCTACAAGAATTGGATTTATGGGTTTGTTCATCTTTCTTGTTAGATCTGAAATTTGGTTACTTTTATCTTAGATTCAACATGGGTTTGTGCTACATGTGGTAAAAAGGTGGAGAAATTGAGGGTTTGTTTTCTTTAGTTCAACAAAAAAAAAAACTCTAAGCTTTAGAATTTTCTGAAAAAATTGGAGGTTTAAACTTTAGTTTCAATGGTGATGTGCAACCTAAACTTAAAAATCATTCATCCAGATAGAGAACACTACCTATTAATTAATGAGAGATATAGAACAAGAGAGAGAAAAGAATAGTACCTTTCACCCTTGTGCTCTTTATGCTGTTGTGGAAAGCAAGATAGAGAAAAAACAAAATAGAAATAAATTAATAATACAAAAAGTACAAGTGAGAGAGAAAGGCATTAATTAAAGACCAAGAAGATAGTACTTTCTCTGCACAACTAAGGAGATGAAGAGAGGAAGAAGGCAGTGAAAAACTCACCTTTTGGACTACAACCAAAACCCTATTTTTTTTAAACCTACGTACCATCACTCCACCTTTTAAGGCGTGCGCTTCTCGAAAAAGTTATGAGCTGAAGCTACAATTTGTAGCTTCAGCTTTTCCATACAAAAAGCCCAATACGGCTTAAAATAAGCACCAACTTAATTTTGCCAAACGGTACCCTAATACAACAAGTGCTTAAATTTAAGCTAAAAGCGACTTTTTACTGCTTTTAAGCTTAGCCAAATAGTACCTTAGTCTCTTAGATTTCTAAATCATTAGTATTACAAGATTTTTTACCAAACTTAACTAACCTTTCTAATCGATTCATATATTGACTATTGTTCTTACTATTCTTGCAATTATCATGTGATTAAACTTTTTTAATTGGTTTTTGAAGATAGTTGGAGATTTAGTTATACCTCCTAATAAAGTTGGAAAGCACATATGCGGGTCTGAAAAAAGAAAAAAGAAGAGAAGAAGAACTAGTTTATCCCAAGTTGGTGTTGTCGATAGATTTATTAGACACAATAGAGACATAAACGATGAAAGTGCGGAAGACGGTACCACAAATGATAATATCATGAATGAGGATAGTGTAAATGATATTGAGAGAGATAATACAAGTCAACCCTTAAATGACAATACAAATGAAAGTCTTACTAATGAGGAACACGAACCTAACAATGTCTTTGATCCAGAACTTTGGGACGTCATTGACCAAAATTTAAGAGACTTTTTTGGTATAAAAAGGTGCGACAAGAATTATTAGTTTGATTTTTCGTTTGATGAATATGGTAGACATTTCTCTCCTGCATATTATACTCGTTCTACTATAAATGGCGATAAGTATGACAGGACATGACTAGTATATTCAATTTCGAAGTGTTAAATTTTTTGAAGAGAAATAGAAGGCTTCTACCCTAATGCATGAATTGCATACAGAATTTTGTTAACTATACCCGTCACCGTTGCATATGCCAAAAAAAGTTTCTCAAAGTTGAAGTTGATCAAGACTTATATTCGATCTACTATGTCACAAGAAATATTAAATGAGTTAGCTATCTTGTCAATTGAGAAAGAAATGATTGAAAATCTCGACTACGCGACAATTATTAAATTTCAGTGAATGAAATTATCAATATATTTTTTTGAATATAAATATAATGAAATATGCAAGTACTTGTAAATTTTTCTCACATCTGATTTGCGTATAGCATAATGGTCACATTTTCAGATCTCGCTTTGGGCCACCAAAAAATCAGGGCCAACCCTGCAAACTTTTTGTTAGGAATTTGAAAAACTCTTTGTGGATCACCCTCATTCAATTGGAAGGCACGTGCTTCTCTAGTAATATATATAGTATATTATATGTGAGGGACTAAAATCGCGGGTCAAAAAGTTAGTGGGATTAGGTCGCGTTAGCCCATGAGTGCTACAAAAAATTAGCATAAAGAATACCGATGAGAAAAATATTTGTCCACGCTGAAGTTATTGGACAGTAAAATGGAAAAATTGCTTGACTATCTATTAGTGTGATCGGGTAGCTTGCATCATATTGACGTACTGGGCAAGGTATGCTTCCCCGGGTGATTGCATCAAGCTAACGCAATGGACAACCTTTGTTTGTCGTGGTGATTGCAATTAACGATAAACAAGCTTTGTTCGCTCTGGTGATTGCATCATGTTGATGCAATGGACAGGTGATTGCATCATGCTGATGCAATGGACAGGTGATTGCTTCATGCTGACGCTATGGGGAAATGATTACATCATACTGAAGCAATGGGCATGTGATTGCATTATGCTGACGTAATGGATAAGCTTTGTTTGCCTGTAACGGGTAGGTGATTGCATCAAGTTGATGCAATGGGCAGGTGATTGCATCATGCTAAAGTAATGAGCACACTTCGTTTCCATTGGTGATTGCATCATACTGATGCAATTGACAAGCTTTGTTTTCCCTTGTGATGCAATGGGCAGGTGATTGCATCATGCTGGCACAATGGGCAGGCTTTGTTTCCCTAGGTGATTCCACCATGCTGATATAATGGGCAAGCTTTGTTTTCCCTGGTGATTGCATCATGTTGATGCAATATGCGGGCGTTCAGGACAAGCTTTCAAGGTGAAATCAGTGCTCTGGGAGAGACACGTTCAACGGGCTTTGGGCCCCCACATTTTAAGGTCCCCCAAACTTTAAAATTTTATTGATGTATCTATTTTGTTATAGATTTTAAGGGCCCCCTCACTTAATAACTTAGAAGACTGAGACTCATTTTATTACCCATTCACTTTACTTGTTTTGGCGGCCCAACAATTAAATAAATCAAACCCTAGGATAATTTTTGTCCTACTTTCTTTCTTTCAATCTCTTTATCCTACCTCTCGAATCAACGAACTAAAAACTAAATTCCTAGAACCCAGTTGCCAACTTCCAACTTGCAATTATAAGACCACCACTGAATCTCTTCTTCACTCCAAGAACACACCATCAAGTCAACAACTAAATCACCACAACACAAAGGTAATATTTATTCTTTCTCTTTCTGTCTCTCAAATACTAATCTATTATTATTATTATATATAATGGGTGGATTGTCTATTGATTTCTCAACTATTCTGATTCTTTGATTTATCTAATCTCTAGGTTTTGGGTACCCTCTTACACACTCTCTCTCTCTTTTATAATATTAAACATGAAATTTGTGTTGTTTATAGTCTACACATTATTAGATTTCCCGATTGTCACTAGTCAATTTAATATTTAACAAAACCTAGCTAGATATTATTCTTTTTAGGCTATTATAATTGTTATTATTAGGGGTGGGAAAAGAGCCCAAGAGCCCGATATCCGAAGCGTTCACCCGAGTCCGAAGAAGCCCGTGGGTGCCCGAACCCGATGATGGGTACTACCCGCCCAGCCCGCTAAATTTTAGTGGGCGGGCTCGGGCATTTGACTCCACCCGTGGGTCCTTGAGCTACCCGGGAAGTTAGTCTGACGTTACCTTTATAGGCACTGGCCTTGTTTTACTCACACCTGCGGTCCTCCACCGTTGGATGAGGGATCTTTAAAATCTCCCTCATTCCTAAGATTTGAACACAATTATCCCTAATATAAACCCTGAATTCCTTGACCTCTTCATTTCTACCACAATCCCAGCCGCACTATCCCCTTCTTGCTCTCACCTTCCCTCTTCCTACTCTCTCTTCTGTCACCTCTATTTCTTCTCTTGTTGCACCTCTCTGCCTCTTTCATACACTCTACTTTCTCTTTTCATCGGCTCTTTGTCTCCCTTTAATTCTTTAATATTGATTTATATTATGTGAGGGTAGGAGATGAGAACAGCAAGAAGATAGATATTAGAAGACAAGAAGAGGGTCAATCTTTATTTAAGTCATAGTTCAATTTAACATAGATCTATAGAATGAATCATATGTGATGAAGATATCTTTTCTTTTGTACATTGATTTGTTTATTTATTTCATGATGAGCAAATCCTTTAATTTGTTATGTGTATTGTCAAAAACAAATCTGATGTGAACTTCAGATGTTGATAAGAACAAACCTAATGAAATCTTAGGTCTAAAAAAAATATATTTGAGATGTTATTAGTTAGTGAGATATGCCCGACGCCCGACTTGCCCGTTACCCGCTTGCCCGAGTTCTTTAGCGGGCTTGGGCGGGCTTTGAGCATCACAAAACTGAAATATACCCGCCCGAGTCCGCCCATCTACCCGAATATTCAAAGAGAGGAAGTGCCCGACCCGCCCGACCCCGATCACTGTAGAGCCCGTGGGTACCCATGCCCGCCCGTTTCCCACCCCTAGTTATTATCATGTGATTTACTTTCTTTTAATTGATTTTTGAAGATTTAGTTATGCTTCCAAATGTAGTTCGACAGTATGTTCCGGGTCTGAAAAAAACAAAAAAAGAAGAGAAGAGAAGAGAAGAGAAGAAGAACTAATTCAATCCCAAGTTGGTGCTCTTGGTAGATTTATTACACAATAGAGACAGAAGTAAACAATGAAAATGCGAGACGGAACCACAAATGATAATAACATGAATGAGGACATTGTTGATGGTACTGAAAGAGATGATACAAGTCAACCCTTATAACACAATAAAAATAAAGATCTCATTCATGAAGATCTCATTCACGAAGACTCGTTAATAAAAAACACGAACATAAAAATACCTTTCATCCGGGACAATGGGACATCATTGATCAAACTTTAAGAGACTTTTTGGTAGAAAAAGGTTCTGCAAGAATTATTAACTTCAATTTTCCTTTAGATGCACATGGTAGACGTTTCTCTTCGACGTATTATACTCGTTCTACTATAATGGTGATAAGTATGATAGGATATGACTTGTATATTCAATTTCGTAAAATAAAGTATATTATTTTTGTTGAAAGTTGTTCGTTTGTGGAAATACTAGTCAATTAAAATTTTAAGGATTTCAAGATTGGAGAAATCTTTACCGGAAGACCTAAAAGTCATGAATGTAGTAAAGACCATCACGAAAGTTCGACTGAATGGCATGAATTGGGCGTTAGATTGTGAAGAGTTGAAATTATTGACAAACATATTCAAGAACAACTTAACAAACAGAAGGAACATTGGTAAAGAAAATAACGGAAAGTTTTGTGGCATTATTGAATAGGTTATGGAGTTTAATGAAGTACTAACATTGCATCTTCAACACACTAAACATGGCGAAATTCATTATCATTATCGTAGTCACATGATCCAAAACGAACTGATATTGATGTTAACTTCGAAGACTAAGAGCATCATTGTTAAAAGAATTCAGGATGCCTAGTACTACTCAGTTATACTTGATTGAACTCCTAATATAAGTCATAAGGAACAAATGTCGTTAGTGATAAGATGTGTCAATGTTGCAACAACTCCTATAAAAATGGAAGAATTTTTCTTTGGGTTCTTAAAGTGAAATATACATCTGGACATGGTCTTTTAGTGTCCTTAAGAATGAATTAAATAATCTTCATTTGAATATCAATAATATCAGAGGACAAGGATATGGCAACGGATCTAATATGAAAGTAAACATAAAGGTGTGCAAAAAAAATTGTTTGACATAAATCGAACAGCATTCTTCACGCCTTGTGGTTGTCATAGTCTTATCCTTTTACTTTGCAATATGGTTAACTCGTGCCCTAGAGGGATTTCTTTATTTGGAGCGGTGCAAAGTTTGTATGTATTATTTTCGTCTTCACCAAAGCGTTGGTAAATCATGAAAGAGAATGTACATAGTTTTGATTGTATCACGCTGAAATCTCTTTCACAAACTCGATGGCAAAGTCAAGTTGAAAGTGTTAAAGCAATACGGTATTAAGCTCCATAAATACGAGAAGCTTTATATTTATTGGTGGGTACAAGTGATGATTCAAAAATATTTCATGATGCTGAAAACATAATAACGGAAAAGTTCGGGAATTATGAGTTCTTGCTTAGAATGGTTATTTGGTATATTATTTTGTTTAAGGTAATTCAGTTAGCAAATCACTTCAAACCAAAGATATAAACATTATTATTGCGTTAGATAAATTGGAATTACTCTTTCGCTATCTAGAAAGTTATAGAGAAATGGGATTTGAAGAAAGGATGATTGAAGCTAAAGATATTGCAATTATAGTGGAGGTTGAAGTTATATTTCGAGAAAGGTGTGTCATTCCTAGACTAAAACAGTTCGACGAGAATGTAAATGAAGGTGCATCACTATCAGCTGAAGAATCATTCAGAATAAATTACTTAATATACATATTAGATCATGTCATTTCTTCATTTAGAAGTAGATTTGAACAATTTCGAGAGTACAAAAGAATATTTGGTTTTTTGTTTGATTTGAATAAGTTAATCTCTATAGATGATTGTGGTTTGAGAGATTCTCATGTGTTTCCCTTGAAATTTTTCTAAAGTTTAACGAGTCGTATGATATAAATGGGCTTAACTTGTTCTCGGAGTTGAAAGTGTTGAAACATCTTGTACTAAGAGAGGTAAAAAACCAATTGAAGTGTTAAATTTTTTTGAAAGAAATGGAAGGTTTTTATTCTAATGCATGGATTGCATAAATTTTTTGTTAACTATACCCATCAGGGTTGCATATGCCAAAAGAAGTTTTTCAAAGTTGAACTTGATCTAGTCTTATATTTGATTTACTATGTCAGAAGAAAGGTTAAATGGGTTACCTATCTTATATTTGAAAATCTTTACTACCCGACAATTATTAGTGATTGGCCATCTAAAAATTTACGAAGAATAAAATTCCTGTGAATGTAATCATCAATATCCTTTTGGAATATAAATATAATGAATATATTTAAGAACCTATATAATTTTTATATATATAATTTTGATTTCCGTATAGTATAGATAGTGGTGGCCGACGGGTTGTATCAAACCAAAAACGGACCAGCACGACCCGTTAAATTAAGAACATGAAACGGCACAGAATGGTTTGTTCCGTGCCATCCCGACCCGTTGCGGGTCAGGCGTTCCTTGGCGGGATTGTGATTTTAAAGTCCCTCCCCGTTATCTCTGAACCGTTAGGAATGGAGACACGCCACGGAACGGACCGTGAACGGCGACCCGTGGAACCAGAACATACCGCTATAGGGACGATCCGTGTACGGCCCGCCACAGGAACGACCCGCCACTATCCATGTTTGTTAAATTATTTAAATATATAAAGTTAGCTAGGGTGATGTACATCCTTTTATGGGTGTTGTACACACCACATAATGGTGTGTCCCAACAACCATAACGGCTAGTTTGGGGGTTGTATTTTACCAATACAACCCCCAAACTAGCCGTTTTATGACCGAAATACCCTCCCAACAGTCATAAAACGGTTAGTTTGGGGTTGAAATTGTAATTTTTTTAAAATAAAAATTAAGATTAATTGCAATCTTCTTTTTTAGGAAAAATCAATGGAATATTAGTAGTGTATCCATAACATCTAGTCTGCTAATATTTTTCTACATAATCTTCTAATTCTTCTTCTTTCTACAAGTATTCACAAGTAAATTTATCAATTAAATTTTACAATTCGATTTGGATATCAAGCTACAACATTTGAAGATCGAGTTTGGGAATCAAATTACAACATTTCGAGATTAATTTGCTAGTTTAATGAATACTTCAAGATCAAGAACTTTTCAAAAGTATTGATCATATTTTATTATAATCTTCAATCTCAAAAGGTATTTTACATTTTAGTTTTTAAAGGTGGATCCTTTTACTCCAAATTCAAGTAACATTGACGTTTCAAGTAGTGTAGATATGCCTAAACCAAAAAGATAAAAAACATCTCTAGTTTGGGAATATTTTGAAATAAAAAAAGAAATCAACTTAATGGGTTCTTCAAGAGAGATCATGTTGTAAATATTGTCTTGCTAATCATGTTCCTCGTACTGCTAAATCCGACACAGGTAGTATATATGATTAAACATATGAGAAAATGTCCTGGTTTGAATAAAACTGATGAAGGACAAGGATATCCTACTCAAACACAATTATTTGTTCAAGGCTCTAAAGTAGTAACTTTTGTCTATGATCATAACAAACAAAGAGAAAGATTAGCTGAGTATGTGGATTTTAGTGAACAACCATTTATTCTTTAGAGAATCCGACGTTAGAATATTATACAAAAAATTGTCTTCAACCAGGTTTTAAGAAAGTTTCACGAAATAATCTTAGACGAGATATTTTGCGTAGTTATAGAAAAAAATAGAATTTATAAAAAATGAACTTAGTAAACATAATTGTCGTATTACTTTTAATTATGATTTGTGGTCCAGCAATAATAGACTACCGTATGTTGCCCTTACATGTCATTATATTGATGGTAAGAAAAAAAGTTATTGCTTTTAGGATAATAGAGTGGCCTCATACCAGTTATACCATCCATAACAAGATTTTAGAAATTATGAATGAGTTTGAAATAAAGGAAAAATTGCTTGCTCTTACATTTGATAATGCTTCATCTAACACTATTGCTATAGAAATTTTTCGTACTCGTTATCGTGATTTATTACATGTTAGATGTTGTTGTCATATCATAAACTTAATTGTAAAAGATGGAATTAACTCTACTGGGAAGGAGTATGATATAAATTTTGTTGAAAAAATTAGGAGTATTATTAAGTATATTATTTGTGTAGATAGTAGGTACCAAATATATAAAAAAAATATGTGTGCAACGTGGATTAATTTCTAGAAAATTAATATTAGATAACAACACAAGGTGGAATTCTACATTTTTTATTAAATTATGTCAAGACTATGAACATTCAATTTTAGAATACATCACTCATTATCGTGAAAGCATGGAAGTAAAAATAGATTTAGATGTAACTCATTTTGATTGTGCATCTCTTTTTACTCAATTTTTAGAAACATTTTTTTATGCTACTAATGCTCTTTTCGGAGTTTACTATCCTACATCACGTTAAGGCAGAGTTGTTGGTCAAGACAAATTTACGAAGTGCTCTTGACATAAACTTTTAGTGAGGCGAAGATGGTGCTCTAGGCGAGGTAGACTCGTAAAGCAGGACTAATAATCACGGCAAGACATGTACGTCGAGTGCTCCTGACGTAGACCTTTTTAATGATGTGTGCTCCAATCGAGGCATGTTCGTAAAAAAAGGCTACTAATCAAGACAAGGCATATACACCAAGTGTTATTGATGTAGACCTTTGCAAGCATAATTATTCTACTACGGAGATGTACCTCCGCGGATGAATTACCCTTTATACACAGTATGATATTATACTTGCATTGCGTTTGGCGTGGCTAAAGGTTGGAGTGATTCGGCGAAGCTTGACTTGCATTGTTTTGGAGCGTTGAACAACACTTCCGGGGAATCATTGAGGACCCCCTTCGAGTGATTGATGAAAATAACATATCGGACGAGCATGCATAACTGTGTCCAACACAACAGGGCGAGTTATGTCGCCAAAGAGGAATATTCTGATAATCACAGGAATATCTACCCTCTCAGTTTGTAAACCTTAGACATGAAGGTCAGGATCGACCACCATGACGCAAGTAAGAGTGGAAGGGATACATATGGCATTTACTGTCCCAAGAGAATTTATAGAAGAATCGGGTTGATAGTCGAAGCAACTGGATGCCACGTTCCGCCAACATACCGATTCATTAAAGGATGGAGGCACCTTAAGAAGAGTTCATGCGGGAATTCAAAATGATATCATCATAAGCACACCATCAATAATTAAGAGGTCAAGAAGAAACCATAATTATTAACAACCAAAGAACTTATTTAATGGTAAATAAGAAAGGGAAAGTAAATGACGAGTCGTCTGTCAAAAAAATTTCCATGTTCGAGAAATCTATTAAAGAATACATTATAGTAAAAGAATCGGACTTTACATTCCAATTTGAATCTATTATAGAAGAAATTGCGACCCGTGGGAAAACCGCAGAGAGAAAAGTAAAGGGAAATCTAAGGCCAAAATCGACGTTCCAAATTCAGACAATCAATAGGAACGAGATGCAAAATTCCTCGAAGATAATAAAACAAGTCTCTCGTATCTGCCAAATTCACTATGTTCCTCATCGACATATGAAAGGAGAAGAGACAGGATTGAGCCATTCAAAGAAAGATATCAACAACCTGAAAAATAAAAACAAAGAAATCCCCAAAGGCGTTCCTCGTGTCATTTAACTTCCAATATCGGAATTGGAGAAGAATAAGAAGCAACCCTGGGAATAGTCCTCAACTTCCAACTAGATCTTACAGAAAAATAAATCGGCGAGAGAAAATAATCACGACACCTGAGTCCCATCCGTAACACGAGGTAAGAAGAATTAGGCATAAGGCTAGCACCGCTTCCTTAAATGGATCTCCCAATTTGAACGACTTCCTTGAGAGGAACAACGAACAAATAACAACTACACCATCAAAACTCAAACGAAGGTCTCATTGTGAAACAAATCAAAGTGTTCGAAGAAACAAAGCAAAGAAGAAAAACAACTTAGGAAATGTTGTCGATGAAGAAAATCAAAGCGTTAAGCAACCTATTTATAGGCAGAAGCTTAAGAGCAAGGATCATGAAATGGACATGAAACTTAAATAAAGACGCCTAAAAACTGCGAAGTATATAACACCTTTAAGAAAATCGCAGCGAATCTCTGACTCAGTTAAACATAAAATAAATGTGATAAGTAACGACAAAGACTTTAAGCCCTACTTGAATATATCTTAAGATGACAAATAAGAAGTTTAGTCAAATACAAGAAACATGAGAAAACACTACCTCTTAAATGAACGTGTGTCCGATGCATGATGAAACGTTTCTTCGGAGGGAGTATAAATAGTGGCATGTGCTTTGGGATACCAATCGAAGTGCCTAACCCAATACCCTAGCAACCAAAACAATAAATGCATTCCCTACTTGAATATATCTTAAGATGACAAATAAGAAGTTTAGTCAAATACAAGAAACATGAGAAAACACTACCTCTTAAATGAATTATAAAACAATGTCTCGTTGAACCTCTAGAAGAAGACATGCATCTTGACAAATTCGAATTTTTTAGGAAACATGATATTTGATAAAATATCTAATTAACCACTAGTCTTAGTTTCCAAAAGACATGTTAATCTATATAATTAGAGAGGATGGTATCTATTTTAGAACAAAACCACTTCCATGAGTAAGATTACACCTCCCAAACTTATCTCCAATGGTTGATTGTATATCCCAATCTTATTTTTAATGGTCAAGATTACTCCTCCCAAACTTATATCTAAAGGTTGAGATTATAGAACTGTTCATGCCCATCAGGCACGGGTTGTACCCTTGTTGTTTAATATTATATGCATACTTATATAAGGTTTACATATTTTGTACCTAAAGTGGGCAAACTTGAGTGCCAACACAAACCTTACACATGAAATGAAAGCCTAAAAAGAAGAAATCATGGACCTTTATTGATAATAGAAATCAGGGATATGATGTTTTCGTTTCACTTCTAAACACTCAATAAATTAGTCATTATACAATACAATACTCAAAGTAACCAATACAACTATTTTCGTCTATATAAATTATATCAACATTATCACTTATCTTTATAACACATTTCGGTTATGTTTCAGATTCTGTAAAGTAAATGATTAGCTAAAATCTTCGTTCACCAAATTATACTAACAATATTTGTAAGAGTGAGAATGTAGTACCTCTCTTTAACACCATCATAGAGTTTGTAATAGTCGGGGAATCCTTGTAGTTGTTCATTTTCACGAATTGAAAGTACTCTGTCTTGTTGTAGATGCACTATTAATAATAGTTTCACAAATGAGTCTACTAAATCAAAAATACAACATCAATCAAATAAGATGTGGGTGGAAAGGGTGGAAGAAGAATGGAGAAGAACCTGGTTGTGGGGTCCAACCCTGGTTATCACAACTGTCGCGACAATTTCGTCATACCACAAATGACCAACAATCGAAAATCATTCAAACAACAATTAATTAAACTGACAAAAGCTAATAAGTAGACTGTTAAGATAGAGAAACGTAAAATAATTACTTGGATGATGTGTCATGTGCAAACGTCGCTCCATATTTAGGTACGTAAGATAACATAAGAAGAACTAAAGAGTTTGCATAAAAACAAGTGAGAACCGAAAGAAGATAAATGGAAATAGTTTTACTAGTGGGTTCCCGGAAGGTAAAAAGACTTTTTGAATTGTCGCATCCCATTCGACCTTATTATCAACACCAACCATAACACCAAGTAGGTTTTTACAGTTGACACCTTACAAAAAGAAAAAAATTCCTTAGAGGATATCCAAGAATATATCTTAATGCGTTTTAATTCTTGTATGTCATCTAGCAAAAGAAATTAACCACTAGTAACTTCACAAATAATTAAAAGAACCAATTCACAAACTACAAAATATTACACATATCCAAACTTTAATTGCACATAGTTGTCAACAATATTAAAAAGAAGATAATAGGATGACAACCTTTTTCTTAAGAATTGGACTAACTCTTTGTTGGTCATTCTCATTCAATTACAAGGCATGATGTTCAAATAGCATTGGCTTATATAGTAATATATATAGTTCAAAATCGACGTCCCAAATTCAGACTACCAAGAGGAACGAGATGCAAGATTCCTCGAAGATAATAAAACAAGTCTCTCATATCTGGCAAATCAACTATGTTCCTCATCGACATATGAAAGGAGAAGAGATAGGATTGAGCAATTCAAAGAAAGATATCAACAACCTGAAAAATAAAAACAAAGAAATCCTCAAAGGCGTTCCTTGTGTTACTCAACTTCCAATATCGGAATTGGAGAAGAATAAGAAGCAATCCCGGGAATAGTCCTTAACTTCCAACTGGATCTTACTGAAGAATAAATCGGCGAGAGAAAATAATCACGACACCTGAGTCCCATCCGTACCGCGAGGTAAGTAGAATTAGGCCTAAGGCTAGCACCGCTTTCTTGAATGGATCTCCCAATTTGAACGACTTCCTTGAGAGGAACAACGAACAAATAACAACTACACCATCAAACTCAAACGAAGGTCTCATCGTGAAACAAATCAAAGTGTTCGAAGAAACAAAGCAAAGAAGAAAAAAAACTTAGGAAATGTTGTCGATGAAGAAAATCAAAGCGTTAAGCAAACTATTTATAGGCAGGAGCTTAAGAGCAAGGATCATAAAATGGACATGAAACTCAAATAAAGATGCCTAAAAACTGCGAAGTAATTAACACCTTTATAGAAATCGCAGCGAATCTCTGACTCAGTTAAACCTAAAATTAATGTGATAAGTAACGGCAAAGACTTCAAGCCCTACTTGAATATATCTTAAGATGACAAATAAGAAGTTTAGTCAAATACAAGAAACATGAGAAAACACTACCTCTTAAATGAACGTGTGTCCGATGCATGATGAAACGTTTCTTCGGAGGGAGTATAAATAGTGGCATGTGCTTTGGGATACCAATCGAAGTGCCTAACCCAATACCCTAGCAACCAAAACAATAAATGCATTCCCTACTTGAATATATCTTAAGATGACAAATAAGAAGTTTAGTCAAATACAAGAAACATGAGAAAACACTACCTCTTAAATGAATTATAAAACAATGTCTCGTTGAACCTCTAGAAGAAGACATGCATCTTAACAAGTCCGAATTTTTCAGGAAACATGATATTTGATAAAATATACAATTAACTACTAGTCTTAGTTTCCAAAAGACATGTTAATCTATATAATTAGAGAGGATGGTATTTATTTTACAACAAAACCACTTCCATGAGTAAGAGTACACCTCCCAAACTTATCTCCAATGGTTGATTGTATCTCCCAATCTTATTTTTAATGGCCAAGATTACTCCTCCCAAACTTATATCTAAAGGTTGAGATTATAGAATTGTTCATGCCCATCAGACACGGGTTATACCCTTGTTGTTTAATATTATATGCGTACTTATATAAGGTTTACATATTTGTACCTAAAGTGGGCAAATTTGAGTGCCAACACAAACCTTACATATGAAATGGAAGCCTAATAAAAAGAAATCATGGACCCTTGTTAATAGAAAAAAAATAGGGATATGATGTTTTCGTTTTACTTCCAAACACTCGATAAATTAGTCATTATACAGTACAACACTCAAAGTAACCAATACAACTATTTTCGTTTATATAAATTATATCAACATTATCACTTATCTTTATAACCCATTTCGGTTATGTTTCAGATTCTGTAAAGTAGATGATTAGCTAAAATCTTCGTTCACCAAATTGTACTAACAATATTTGTAAGAATGAGAATGTAGTACCTCTCTTTAACACCATCATAGAGTTTGTAATAGTTGGGTAATACTTGTAGTTGTTCATTTTCACGAATTGAAAGGTACTCTGTCTTGTTGTGGATGCACTATTAACAATAATTTCACAAATGATTCTACTAAATCAAAAACACAGCATCAATAAAATAAGATATGAGTGGAAAGGGAGGAAGAGGAAAGGAGAAGAACCTGGTTGTGGGGTCCAACCCTAGTGATCAAAATTGTCGCGACAATTTCGTCATACCAAAATGACCAAACAACCGAAAACTATTCAAACAACAATTAATTAAACAGACAAAAGCTAATAAGTAGACTGTTAAGATAGAGAACCGTAAAATAATTACTTGGATGATGTGTCACGTGCAAACGTCACTCCATATTTAGGTACGTAAGATAATATAAGAAGAACTAAAGAGTTTGCATAAAAACAAGTGAGAATCGAAAGAAGATAAATGGAAATAGTTTTACTTGTGGGTTCCCGGAAGATAAAAAGACTTTTTGAATTGTCGCATCCCATTCGACCATATTATCAACACCAACCATCACACTAAGTAGGTTTCTACAGTTGGCACCTTACAAAAAGAAAAAAAAATTCTTAGAGGATATTCAAGAATACATCTTATGCGTTTTAATTCTTGTATGTCATCTAGCAAAAGAAATTAACCACTAGTAACTGCAAAAATAATTAAAAGAACCAATTCACATACTGCAAAATATTACACATATCCAAACTTTAATTGCACATAGTTGTGGACAATATTAAAAAGAAGATAATAGAATGACAACCTTTTTCTTAGGGAATTGGACTAACTCTTTGATGGTCATTCTCATTCAATTGCAAGGCATGATGTTCAAATAGCATTGGCTTCTCTAGTAATATATATAGTATAGTGTGTGTGTATATATGTACTTATATCTTTCATTAAGCGCACAAGTTGACTTCTCAAGTAATCGACAAGTTGTAACAACGAAAGAACCTCAAGACATCAAACAAAAACAAGGTTGTAAGCCTTCAAAGGTCAAGCAGTGTGGTGAGCCCTGCTCGCGGCCAATCCCAGTAGAACAAGCCCAAGCTATGACCAGACATCAGGTGAAATTATCATGATAAGCCCTGGTAGCCTAAGCTATGACCGACAGATAACAAAAAAACCCATGTTGGCCGAAGCGATAAAATTGCTAAGGCCGTAATCAGGCACCAAAAAGAAGCCATGATGTTCGAAGTGATAAAACTGTTAAAGCCGTAATCGGACACCATGAAGAAGCCATGCGAGTCGAAGCGGTAAAACTTCTAAAGTCATAATCAGACACCAAAGAGAAGTCGTGTTAGCCGAAGCGACGAAACTGCTAAGGCCGATCAGCCACTAAAAAGAAGCCTTGTAAGCCGAAGGGATGAAATTATGAAGGTTATAATAAGGCATCAAATAAGTTAACGTGATAAGCTCTGATAAATCAAGTAGCATGGTAAGCCCTACTGGCCAGACACATCGATAATAATAAGCCTTGCTTTGCAAAAACCCCAGATAAATAATGTCCCAAAAAGTTGGACAATGTTGTGGCGTAAGCGATGACTATGCAATCTAAAGAAAAACGTAAGCCTTGGTAGTCCACGCTATGACCTGGTCACCCAAAGAAAAAATAAACCCTGCTTCTTGGGTCATCAAACGACGAAAAAATCTACATGTCGAGGTGACGCTCGAAGAGATTCAATACGAAAAATTTAACAAAGTCCTGAAAGTTTAGGGTGAAAGTATTCCTAATTGTCCAGGCCTTTGTGAAAGTATTCCTAATTGTCCAGGCTCCAAAGGCCTTATCCTATGCAAACAAGCCCTATGCCACGTTCCACTAACATACCAATTCATTAAAGGATATGCGCACCTCAAGAAGACTTCTCGCAGTAATTCAAAGCGAAATCATCATAAGCATGTCGTCAACAATTTGTAATAGAATCAGGTTGATAGTTGAAGCGATTGAATGCCACGTTCCACACACATACCGATTCATTAAAGTATAGACACACCTTAAGAAGACTTCTCGTGTGAACTCAAAGCGAAATCATCATAAGAACACCGTAAACAATTAAGAGGTCCAGAGGAAAACTTAATTATTAATAACCGAAAAAGCTTATTCAATAGAAAATAGGAAAGGAAAACTACATGACGAGTCGTCGATAAAATAGAAGGCAGAATACCAAATTTATTCATGTCCAATAAATCTATTACAGAGAAATTACAACCATAGAAAACCGACTTTACGTACTTATCCGAGTCTATTATTGAAGAAATTACAAACACGTGGGAAAACCGCAAAGAGAAAACTAAAGGGCAATCTAAGGTGGCGTTCCGGATCCAGATTGCTAGTAAGAACGAGACGCAAGATTCCACCTTGAAGACAGTAAAACAAGTCTCCCATATCTGCTAAATCAACTTCATTCCTCATCGGCGTATGAAAAGAGAAAAGATAGATCGAGCCATTCAAGGAAGATAACGACAACCTGGAAAAGTTAAAACCCAAGAAATCCCCAAAGGTTTTCCTTGTGTCATCCAACTTCCAGTATTGCAATCAGAAAAGAACAAGAAGCAACCCCAGGAATCGTCCTCAACTTCCAACCATATCTTACCAAAAAATCAAGTGGTGAGAAAAATAATCACGCCACCTGAATCTCAGCCGTACCGCGCGGTAAGTAGAACCGGGCCCAAGGCTAACATCACTTCCTTGAATTGATTTCCCAATTAACACAACTTCCTTGAGTGGAACAACGAAAAACAACTCCGTTATCAAACTCAAACAAAGATCTCATCGTGAAAGTATATCAGAGTGTTCGAAGAAACGATTCTGAGAAGAAAAATAACTTCATAAAAGTTGTCCATGAAGAAAATTAAAGAGTTAAGCAAACTATTTATAGGTAGGAGCTGAAGAGAAAGGATCATGTAAAAGACATGAAGCATAAGCAAAATAATTTTTGAGTCTATAGACCAAAAATTGGGTCCTAATAGGAGATTTAATCCTCTATAATCTTAAAAAGGATTTCAAAACCTAAATAATAATTTAAATGGATATCTAGTCCTTTTGGTCTCATCTAGAGAGAAAACACAAATCCATATAATACATATTAAAGATTTAATACCTATATTAACCTTCTTTAATATTAAAACGTGATTTACATTCTAAACTATTAAAGATATTTTTTCCATTTTTATCTCAACTTTCTCTCTCCAATCACGTTTGAATTGTAACTAATTACTATGTTGATAATATTCCGTAACTGAAATCCGGTAACTTTCCATCTCTCTCTCTAAAAACGATATCTTCATTAAACATAAATTAAACTCACCACCAGCTGTTAAAAATTTCATTGTTTGATATTCAATCAAGAGCTTTTATCAAAACCTCCATTGTTATTTAGGTTTTATACTGTTTATCTCTTTATTCTAGCCATTGTTATTCAGGTTTAAAATCTTATCTTTATTGCTTTATAGGTTAAAGATTCATATAGAATCGTTGAAAACATCAAATCTTCATTTAGGTGTTTCTTTTCTTGTTTTCCATTTCAATAACTTTGAATCTGTTTTGCTGTAATCTTAACTACCTTCGAATGGAAGATTTATATTTTCTCTCTCTAAAACTTTCGTAACTCTTTAAGATCTTTGATGTTTATTTCTTGTTTAATGATTTGTTCAATGTTAGTATGTTATTTCTCCTTCCAATGTTCATTGTATATTTCTTCAGATCTACGTTAAATCCTCTTCTTTTTTTGTTTTTTTGCAGATCAGAATCATCTGTCCGTACAGTT
>BEHA01004536.1:15113-25592 GCA_002897215.1 Eschscholzia californica subsp. californica
CCCTCTCTCTCTCATCTCATGGAAGGTTTCTTCTTTAACCATTCATGTCAATCTTTGCTGATATTCTTAGGTATAACTGATTTCTTATAATCTTTGTTGAAGTTCTTGGCCCTAATTGATTTTTTATACCTTAATTGATCATTGAAACACAAACATGATTTGCTCTTCAAGTCCTTAGGGTTTGCTGATCAAATCTGCCCAGTGATTTAACTCAGGTATCTCAATAACCTTGCAGTTGGAGAAAATTTTACTTCTCTGTCTCTTGCTATGGTTCTTTGTATGTATCTTCTTATTAGGCTTCTTTCCAGTACATTTCTCTAACCAAAATGACTGTGTGTGGTGATAGGAAGAGTGGAAACTTTAAAGTCTCAATATATTATCTATAGTTTGTAGATGGTATTTACTTAGAACAGTAGGAATTGAGTTAATTCTATTTAAGATGTTTACCTAGGCAGCTTTCGGCATTGACTAAAGATCGCCATGAGAACAATCTAAAATTTATATAAGATAGTTTAAGTGGGTAAACTGTAGTCCCCGTAAACGGTAATATATTTAGAACTTTATGAAGACTAAAGATCGCCATGAGAACAATCTAATTCGATATGTTTGTGCACTTAGTCACTTACGTAGTTACATCCAATACGTTTTAGGGCAAGATATTTAGAACTTTATTGACCATTTAAGCCTCTTGGCGTCGTTTCATTTGTTTTGAACGTTAATTAGGTTGATGATGCAGATGATGATTAATGGCGGTTTAGGGCTTTCATTTAGTTTGTCTTAAACTGTTCTTGGTACAAACAAAATCTAAAAAAGATCTATATAGTCAGTACATAATCGTTCCTTTTATTCTCTTTCGGTAATTTTCGATATTCATTTTCATTTCGTCAGGATAATGGAGAAGATGAGTTCGAGTCCAAAACCTGACTTTTAAGAGTTGTTCGCGTCAAGAACCCATTTGTACCCATTGGTGATCTCTCTCTTTCTCTTACTCTTACGCTCTTTCTGTTACTCTTACGCTCTTTCTCATCTTTTTTGTACTTTATTATTGAGTCCTTCACAATGTTGTTATGTTTGAACTCAGATAGTGTAGTTCATAGCTCGCGAAGACGGGCATAGCTGTTCACACGTTAACACATCTAATCTTCATCTATGTTCGCTTTGTAAGTATTCTAGGCTTTTAGGTATTGTTAATGTGTCAATCTTCCTCTATGGTCGTTTTTGTTTGTTCTTTAAATTTATAGTGATCTTCTCTGTGTCTTCTCATGGTGTTAAAATATTATTTTGTGTATTAGACTGGCTACTTCACCAGGTTAGGATGATTTCCAAATTTACAAAGAGAAATGGAGAAGAGAAATGTGGAGAGGGTAGTTGTATATGTTTTTGTTAATTTTTGCTATTATGTTTACTTGGAAATTAGGACTATTCATTAAATGCAACGGCAGCAAGAGGGATCTATCTCAGTTTATTTTTGTCCTATTAAAAACTTTAGTTGTATCTTCGTGATTCATATAGATTAAATGTAATGGCAACAATTTATAGAGCCAAAATAGAAAGAAAAGATGTCTGATTCCTTTCTCTTCGGGTTTACTTTTCTTCTTGGTGTCCTTTCAAATGTGTTTAAGGTGTTCGAAGAAATGCCTGACTGAATTTTACATTTTATTAGTTTTATTGCAGAGAATAGTGTTTAAGGCTTCTGAAGTGTATTTTGTTTTGTCCCAGATTCTAAATCTTTTGTGTCTACAGTTTTTAAGTTTGGTTTTGCTTCCTAGGTTATCAATTTGGTTTCAAACCAAGTGCATAACTTTACTTCTTTTGTTGTGAAGGGTAATCTTGATGTCAAGTTGTTTCTTTTGTTATTGTCTTTATAATTTTGTATGTATGCACGAAAGTGAGTATGTTGTTTTCATTGTATCTCTTTTGCTATTATCTTTTAAATTGTTTCTATTTTCTATAATTTAATCATTTTTGACATTGTAGTTGAAGATGCTCATAATACTTTCTCCAAGAATAAATTGTTTCTTTGATTGTTAAGTTTTTCCTGAATCTCCCTCTTCTTCTGACTGTGAAGCTAAAGGTTTATCTTCATTTCACACTTTCTGCATTCTTAAAATCCCTTAACTTTATATCTCTTCTAATCCATTTTTTTCTTTTGTTTGTAGGTGACTTTAAAATTCCTTACATTTTGTTCAATTTTCAATTCTGACATCACTGCTTCTTCATTTAGTATCTGTTTTATGGTAAATTCATCTTTTCTTTATTTTTTGTTAATCCCTAAACATTCATTTTCTGTATTAGAACTTAAAAGATGAAGTCATGAAGATGATACTGTGGTGTATTTGTGATACTGAATCCTTCTCTAATTACTCTGATGAAGTCACCGGCGTCTTATTTTCCTCACAGAGCCCAAGGAGAGATTTGGCCATTTAGGATTTCGTCAATTACTTGCAGATTTTGTGGACGCAAGGAAGGCAAAAGGAGAATCTGTTACATTGAAATACGTTGTTGTTGTGAGTTCATTCTTTATCTAGCTTAATTCAATATCTCATAAACGTTCTCCCTCGATAGAATAAAACATAAACATTTTCGATTTTATCAATTTGTGTCGATCTTAGTTTGACTTCAATGTAAGGATTATTCATTTAATGTATGGATTATTCATTTAAATTTTGTTATTAGGTCTTCATTCGTCTCCCAACACATGGAAATGAATTGAATTTCTTGGTCAGAAGATAGTTGGCAATTTGCTTCGCGCTTCAACCAAGGTTAGAGTTTCTCTTCGATTTCTTTATCTAACATTTTAAGATTCATGTCGGTTGGTCGTCGAATCTTAGTTTGACTTCAATGTAAGGATTATTCATTTAATGTATGGATTATTCATTTAACTTTTGTTATTAGGTCTTCATTCGTCTCCCAACACATGGAAATGAATTGAATTTCTTGGTCAGAAGATAGTTGGCAATTTGCTTCACGCTTCAACCAAGGTTAGAGTTTCTCTTCGATTTCTTTATCTAACATTTTAAGATTCATGTCGGTTGGTCGTCGAATCATAACTTGACCCGGTCACACTTTCTGCATTCTTAAGTTTAACATTTGGTTAAATTCATTTTTTCCTTATATTTCCTTCTTCGCTTTTTTCAGTTAACTTTTGCTTTCCTTGATGGCTTATACTTTCCTTGATGGCTTATACTTCTATACAAGGTCATCTTTAGTCTGACATAGATCTTTCAATTTCTCTTTACTGTTATAAGCACCATTGCAGCTTCTCTTCGTAGTTAGTGACAATAATTGCTTACCGGTATTAACTGTAAATGTCTAGGTGTTGTCTGACTGAACCTGTTTTAATATATAGGTTTGATCAACCAACAGTGAAGTTTGGATAAAGATTTTGGTCGACCAAGCTGATTAAACTGTATGAAGTTTGGAATTAAGTTTGAATTACCTGTGTTTGGTTAATTAGTGAAACGAAAAAGAGATTTTAAGGTTCTGAATAAACCCCATTTTGGACAACCTTTGTAAATTGAAGCAGGGTAATTTGACTCAGATATAGAAGAAGGCAATAATCATGTCGATCTCTCACGCAGTCTCTCTCGATCTCTGACGCAGGTATCCTTCTCTCTCTCGCGCAGGTATCCTTCTTTAACTTTCTAGGTCAATCTTTGCTGAAAACCTTATCTAAAATTTCAAGTACCTCATTCTTCAATACAAAAATCCTAAAAAAAATAGCACTCAAATTACCATGTCAATCTTTGCTTTCTTAACCCTAATTGATTTCTTATCTAAAACGAGGGTGTAACACAAACCAGAGTTTGGAAGAAACAAACAGATTTATTTTTGTTGTTACCTATTCCTCTCAATGTGTTTCGGTTATTTAGGTTGATTTATTATTTTTCAGTAGTTTCTCCCATTTCCAGGTTGATTTGAAAGCTTTTAACGTTGGGAAGATTCGCCCTAGAGGATGATGATGTGTTTGGTCTTTGATTCCAACAAAGTTCAACAGAATATCGGTAATTCTGTACTGTTCAAATTCAGGTATAGTCTATTTACTTTTTTCTTGGGTCTGCTTCTAATTTAAGTAAATCATTTTTCTTTTCGCATTGTTTGTACACAGGTTCAGAGACTTGGGGAAGAATTTAACATCATAATTTAAGCTTAAATCTTACTATTCACGCCTGTGGTGATCAATATAAGCTTAAATCTTACAATCCAGAAATGAAGACGACTATATATAAAACTAAGTAGTTCCGTTAACTTGGGTCTCACGACGAAGTATATAAGCGGGTTCAAATATGGATAGGAAAGTCCCCGTGCCCTTTCTTGGAAACACATTTTTGACGGCTATGGCGATCAATATAAGTTCAAATCTTACTATTCACGGCTATGGTGATCAATATAAGCTTAACTCTTACTATCCAGAAATGGCACTAGACTATAGTACAGGGACGCCTATATATAAAACTAAGTAGTTCCATTACCTTGGGCCTCTCGACGAAGTATATAAGCGGGTTGAAATATGGACAGGAAAGTCACCATGCCCATTCTCGGGAATGCATTTGCTTGGTGCAAAGGATGTCTTATTTGGGTTATATATATATATGTGTTTTCTTATGTTGTTTAGGTTGATGAAATTTCTTTTATGCTATTTAGTTTGATGATTGATGATGATTAATGGTGATTTAGGTACATCTCTCTCCCTCTCTACTCTTTCTCAACATATGATCTACCTGTCACACCATCGCTCCCTGCAACAATCAGAACCAACCCTAAGTAACTCTCTATTTCTCTCTCACATTTGCTAAAAATCGATAGAGCTTAAAATCATAACTTCTGCTTCTTTCTCTGCCTCTTACCTTTCTGAAATCATTTAACATTATATCGGTTAACGTAGAGTTATCGAATAGAAAATGTATGCCTTCTCACTTTGAGTTTTATTGATTTTGTTTTAAAATCTGTATCCAGGCAGGGTTTGGCTTCAGTGCTTCAGCAACCATTGCTTGAGGAACTAAACTAATATGACAGGGACTTGATGAGTTTACCAGGCCAGTAACTCAAGCTCAATGCAATCGAGATCGTATGTTAAGCTCTTTAATGCAATAGAAAAAACTGTCCGTGCCCTATGGGCACGGGTTACACCCTCGTAAGGGTATAATTCCCTACAGTGGCGTCAGAGCCTCTTGCAATTAACTAGTTTTTGCTAAGAATCGAACTAGTTCATATTGGATATGATTGATAGTTTGATAAATTGAGTTTATAAAAATATTTTAAAAGTGTTTTAAAATTATTTAAACTCACAATTTGATATTATTGAATGAGATTCAATGAATTTCAAATTGAGAATCAAATTGATGATTAAAAGTGTTTTAAAAGACTCAATATGATTGAATTTCAAACTAATCCATGCTTGATTAAGTTGATAGTTATGTTTAAAAAGGTTTTAAACATAAAATTTGATTAATTTTGAATTGGATTCAAAGATTTTTCAAATTGATTTCAAAATTGTTCTTTGAAAAAGTTTCAAAAACCTAGATTTTGATCCAAAATTGGTTTGATTAAGAGTTGTTTTTAAGTTTTGGAAACTTTTGAAAAACAAAATTTTGGAATTTTAGAAGTTTTCTAAAAGGAGTTGTTTTGAGTTTAGGAAACTCCCAAAACAAATTTGGAAAATTTTAAAAGTTTCTAAAAGTTTTAAAAAAAATTTAGAAGTGTTCTAAAAGGAATTTCAAAATTTTAGAAAAGTTTTAAAATTGGAAAATAGCAACTTAGAGTTGCATAAGAAAAAAAAAAAAAATTGGAAACTAGGGTTTTTCCAAAAAACCCTAGTGTCCGGCCAGGAAGCTTCCTGGCCGGCCAGAAGCTCCTGGATGCGTCCTCTGGACGCGTCCAGAGCAGCTGCTGAGACGCGTCTAGGACGCGACCAGCAGCTGCGACAGAAGCTTCTGGACGCGTCTTGGAGACGCGACCAGCAGCTGCGACATAAGCTTCTGGACGCGTCTTGGAGACGCGACCAACAGCTGCGGTGGGAGCTTCCTGGACGCGTCTAGGATGCGTCCAGAGCACTCGACCAAGACGCGTCTGGGAGGTTCTGGGTGTCTCGGACTAGGTCCGAGACACCTAGTGCTGGTCCGGTCCAGCACCAGACACGTCTAGGACGCGTCTGGTACATGGACTAGCGTCCTAGCTCCGGCCAGGACGAGACCAGGCCTTGATAGGCCTCGGCCAGGACATGCCGGCCCAATGGGCCGTGCTATGTCCGGACCTTGTCCGAGCCCTTTTGTGGGCTTGGGTCGGGACTTGTCTAGGACTTGTCCCGAGCTTTTTCGAGGCTTTTCGGAACACGAAAAGGGACCATCATTCGAGTGGGAGTTTTTGCCAAAATTTCTTCCGATTCCAACCAAATAATTCCAAAATCAATCCGGGCCATCCAAAAGGCCAAAACGGATTTCTTTTTAAATTGATTTATGAAATCATTAAGAATCGAACCAATATTTTTTGCGAAATTGACCCGGGCTTTCAGAACCCGAAACGGAGTTTTTCTTAAAGATTATTTTAGAAATCATAAAAGATAAAACCGGAACGCACCATTAGTTGAATTCTTCGAATTTAGACTTAAGGTCCGTAATGTGACATGTGATGTCAACAAAAGTATCTCCCAAGATAATCATGCATATATAATTCTTAGCCTTGATATATTATATGATTGCATATGATGTGAATGCGGGAAACTAGTATGGCCATAGATTTATTTCTTTATTCTTGTTTTAAGCACGGATGGGTGCATGCTTTGTAATTAATTTTAATTTCAAGTTTATACGATCTGCGAATCGTTAGAGTCTTGTAATTAGAGTTTAGGGTCTATGAGTCCATTGAAGAAACTCGAGGATGAAATCTAAAGGCGAGTGGGAGAAATCAATGGAGGTTCAAAGATGGCGATCTAAGACGAACCAAAAGGCGAAACAAGAAGAAAACCAAGGAGATTAGATCTTCTAGGTTAGGGGCCATACTAGGATCCATGTCTGCTTGATTTATTTTCTCGCGCATTTACTTACTTATTTACGCTTTATGTCGTGGATGTTAGTTAGGCTAAATAGTTCACTATAACAAACGCCAGACTAGCGTAAAAGTCCCCAAAACGTAATCTTGAGTAATCGCCTATCCAGATTAAGACACTCGTTGCGCCCTTGTTCGAGGAAGGTGGGTCGGCCTTCGCAGAGTATCTCCTCTACCTTGGGACAATGCTGGTAGGTCTATAGAAGAGGCCTACACGTCTAAATGGTTCTACTCAACGAGATCAGCAAGAGAATCTTGGATACTCGAGGTAAAAGGATAGATTAGTCATTCATTAATGAAATCTATCAACCAAGAGTCATAAGGTATGATCAGTGAAGCAGTTCACTCACCCGGAACGACGGAGTCAAAGGGTAGGGTCTCGTCCGCTTTACTCCGAAGAACTGAGATCTTGGAATCACTTATTCAATCGGGGACGTTTTTTTTATTGAATAATGTGGGAAAACTAAGTTTTTCAAAAACGATAACGAGTTTTAAAACTTTGCCATTTCTTTATGTAGAATTAAGATGACACATGAAAACGATTTCAACTTTAAAATCACACCTAAGGGAGGTGTTGATCCACTTCCTAGAATGAAAGAATGAATCCGAGAATAGTTCTCAGATTCAAAAGGAAAGCTTACTAGAATACCCAATCCCAATGTTGACTCATACCGAAGAAGGTCAAAAGCCATTTGCAAGCAATCTTATAACATTCTCTTTGGAAGAGTAATGAATGCTAGCACGACCATTGAGACAAACTGAGGAAATAGTTCCCACAGAAGTCATAAATGGAGAGGCACGAGACCTCCATGGCAATCTGAAAGTCATCCTAATGGAAGACAACAAAATTCATCTATCACCCAATTCAATATCGATTGAACAAAGATAGATAAGACCTTAGATGAGTCACTTAGGTTGTTATGAACAACTGAGCAAAACACACGGGAACATCGAATCTAAGAAACAGTTCTTAAGATTCGATGAAAGGAATCTAAGAAAGAGTTCTTGAGATTCAAAAGGGCAAAGGATAAGTCAAGTAAGACAAATATTTGGTCAAAGAAAAGCAGTTGCGGAGTACATGATCAAGAGTATTTCTCATTACTTTAAATGTTTCCAAATAATGGTTAGACCATTTAAAAAGGAAACTACCTTTAGCACCTGGAGGACAAAAGGAATGGAATTATGAATTCCGGTTCCGTATCCTTGTTAACAAAGTTAAAAACAAGTATCGTAAAAATCTTTCATCTGGTATTTTAAAACCAGATGTGCGGCTCGGTAAAGCTCAAGGGAATCACATACTTGACTCAAAGAAGTAAAGATCCAAGAGGGAGCAGAAGCAGTAATGCTAAGGATGCTGAAAGGGATCGAAGTCTTCTCTTAGACACTGATCTAGCTTAGAACATTCTGTTCTTCTAGAAACATCTGATGTTTTAAAACCAGTGATAAATTAACTGAAGGTTAACATCGATAATGGCTAAAATCAAGAGATTCAAACTCATCAACTTCAGCATTGTCGATTTGGTCTTAAGGACTAATTGACAAAGTCGCCCTTTTTCAAAAGGCATAGAGAGTAGTAATCTATTAGGACTCATACAGTGTTATGCAGGCCTATAAGTTTACTTGCAGAAGCAAACGAGAGAAACTTCAATACGTACTCTGACAACTTCATGAAGTATGGAAACGTACAAATCATAAAGTGTAAGTCGGAATGTTTGAAAGGTTCAAACAAAGTACAAACCGAAGTAAAGAATCACTTTGACAAAAGAGATTAAGCCGTCCGATTAGATTGGAGTGGTGAAAACTTGAGTCAAACACTTGATAACCATCAAAGGAGTTGAGAAACCGTTTCCCAATTCACTCCATGGAACACATCTGAGGGATGGTGGAATCAGTGGGAGTAATTGAACACTGCTATGCATGATTCGATCAATGATGGGTTTAAGCCAGTCTTCCGAAAATTTTGGGATATATTCTAGAAACGATTGTTTTACACTTATCAAAGTCCGTCTAATAGCTAGTCTGACGCAATTTCTTTAGAAGAAATTTGGGCTTTTTCCACAACCAATCAAGAGAACAAAGTGTTTGTTGCTTATGATAGTATTCTTCTAGTAATTAGCACACCTAGTAGTCTGGGAGAAAAGTACTAATTATTACAAGAATAAGTGGGAGAAAAGTACAAGTCGATTTAATTCGATCATGAGAAAAATCATGGAGTTTCATAAAGAACAATCATGAAACTTGTACAAGACGATTAAATTCGACCAAGAGCAACAAACTGCGGCTCCTCGGAAAAGGAAAGGTTAAAGATATGATCTTGTAAACCCACCGCACAAAATCGAAAGTCATTCGCAGGAGAACTCTCAAAGCGAGTGAAAGTGTCTCTAAAGGAATATCTCAAAGTAGTTGAGAAAATTCCAAATTGTTGTTCAAAAGCCCTGAAAGGTCAAAATAAAATCTTAAAGACTCAGAAAATAAAGGTTATTTCTGAAGAGATAAAAGACCTGCGCAGAAACGGAAACTGACTCTAGATTTTGGCTAGATGCAAAAATCATCGTGGAATCCATATCTCGTCAAGACATGAAGCTTGATAATTTAAGTCAACAGAAGACCTAAATTGGTTTTCCAAAGTAGAAAACTGAGAAGGATGGAAACATTCATGTTTCCCGAAACTAGACAAGAAGAATAAGATTCTTCCAATCAAGTTATGTCCATAGGCATGCTTCAGAAATCTATCGACGGATTAAAAGCACGCAAGAGTTAGAATCTTCGATTCAAAAAGGCAATCAAAGAAGTTTGATTCCTGAGGAATGAAGATAATCTTGAATCACGAGTTTCAAGAAGGTAAGTGGGAGAAACAAACCTTCCGGGTCCGTATGCTGAGTACATTCAAAAGATTGAGTACGACATAAGATGTTGTGTAACAGTGAACACACTGACTCAATAAAAGGACCACACACAAGGATGAAATGCCATTTTGGGCATCTGAAGATCTATAAGCATAGATCAAAAGGATGATAGGATTGGAGAGACTCATTACGCTGAGATACTTGAGATCCAAAACAGAAAATCTAAGACTCGGAAAGTCTAAAAGAATTTCGACCCAAAACTCATGACTATGAGCGTTGCTAAATCGGAGTTTGAAAAGACACCGATGTAGCAAACAAGCATGAGAGAGATTTATGTTCGAATACATAAAGTCAATCATATTGGATATGATTAGCATTTAAATACTCAAATTCGGATTTGAAAACCGAAAAACTACTTAGAAACATCCTAGAAGGCTAAAGGATGAAGTAGTACAAAACAAAAAATGAACATGTCATCGTAGCAAACTTCCAGACATGGAAGGAAAGTAGGCTAAAAGTGTTTTAAGCCGGGAACTGTTGCAAATACTACATAAAGAATTAAAAGCCTTAACTCTAGTAAAAGTTACTA
>BEHA01004536.1:45853-60354 GCA_002897215.1 Eschscholzia californica subsp. californica
GACAACAACAAAGAAGAACACGCACAAATGGTAGAAATCGACATACAAAATCACTCCCAATTTGTGCCAACGATGAAATCTAGGGTCTTGAAGTCAGATAAGTTTACCTGAAGAAGGGTTTGGGAGAACCACCGGAATCTAAGCAAGATCAGAGAGAGGACGAGGGGTAGGAACAGCTGATAGAGTTTGGGGGTTTGGTTTCCGCGAAAAGAATGAATTAGGGTTTTACAAGGAGCGGGTTGCTTGCTTGTTTCTCGTAGTAAATTAGTTATTTTGCAGCACAGAGCTATACACAATAAAAATCAATTTGAAGATCTCGAGGCAAAGTAGTTAGAGTAAACGGTACGTGATTGTTGAAGATATATGGAACTTGTATAAGTACGAAAATTTCAGAGGCGCCTCCAAATTTGCCATGAGTGCGTTCCAATAGCTGTTACTATTTTTTTTTTTTTTTTTTTGGAAATTGACAGTTATAAAGAGTCATTATACTGGCATTCATACATCAAAGATGTGATAAACACGATAACCGTCAAATTTTAACGAGAATTTAGGTCCATCTAAATTATGGCCTAAAAGTTGACTGCATTATTTATATTCTAATAACTCAAATTCAATAACCTAAAAGATTCCACTTGGGATCGAAATCCGGGACATCCAAAAAAAAAATTGAGTATATGTCAACACTTGAAACCGCTTGCTCAACCAAGTGTGGACCCGAATAGCGTTATTGGCACCTCATAATCTACAAAATTCTGAAAATTTCCCCTCAAAAAACAAACACTGGTGTACTTGGATTAATTTGATTATAAAATTGCCTTAACCTTACTGACTTCAAATTTTGTAGGTTTGAGTTGATTTTGTTGCTAAATCCTACAACCAATACTGAATACAACTCAAACCAACGGACTAGGTCAAATTTTGTCATAAAGTGATTCGGGTACACTTATTGTAACTCCAAAACATTAGAGTTGAACCCGATGGACCTTGACCAAACTTCTGCCAGAAAACTCGACCCGAGTCCATTGATTTTAACTTAGATCATTCAAGTTGAATTTTGTAACAAAATTCTACTCAAGTTCGTCAATTTGGAGGTAGCTCCAAGCAAATACAGCCAATGAAGATTTACCAAGTCAAATACGACGTATGGACCGCAAATAACACTACCCGGAGATGGCTTTAAAGCTTCCCTATGGACCGCAAATAACACTACCCGGAGATGGCTTTAAAGCTTCCCTTTCTTTGTACATCGGGCTGCACCTTTCACTTTATCTAGAGACACCTTTATAACTTCACGAATTATTTATCCTTTTTTTAGGAAGAGAATTACATTCAAGATAATTTTTGTGGTATAAGAGATTAAGAGCCCTCCAACTCTATAGAGTTCCCATGTTATACCACTAGCGTCTAGCGAGCAAGAAATTTCAGTCTAGTGATCTTGGCTAGTTTGTCTGCCATTACATTTACCTTTATATTAACATAATAAAAAACTAGATCAACGAACAAAAATCACTTAGTTTTATAAGTTGTAACGTCCGTTCGCTAGTCCAATGTGTTTTGTTCTCCTTCCCCCTGAACTTGTCTACGATATTCTTTGAATCACAATCTACTATAACTTGCTTATAATCTTATGCATTGGATTCTTATGTACTGGGCCATAAACTTTACCTCCTAAGTACATTTTAATATTTGAATTTGGATTGTGAATTTGTTTGTTGATAGTGCTCTACGAGTCAATTTCAGGCTCTTTTTAGGGAGAACCCAAAAAAGCTAGGTCGTAATAGCGTCAAAGACTCAAACTTAACAGAGAATGGGTAATAAGTCAATTTTTTAAAAATTATTGATTTTTCATAAAACAAATACAGATAATGTATCAATAATGTGTTTATTGCTTAGTGGAGATACAAATATATTTTCATGCAAATTTTCACCGTTAAATTTTCATCAAATATGTTCAAGAAATCAAACCCTTCCAAAATCAGTAACTCCAGATTTGATTTCGTAACCATTGATGTTTTTTTTTATCATATCTTCATTCTTCATCATCTTCACTGTATTAGAAAACCCTCGGTCTATTTTTCTTCTTCTTCTAAGATTCATCTATTTTTTAAAAATTCTTAGAGAGAAAGTAAAAGAAGATAAAAAAGATAAGTAAGGAGAAGGAAGATTATTGGTTTTCACGTTAGTTGAAGGAAATATGTCCCGTCCAAGAACAATAGAAGAAGAAAAAAAAATGGAAAAACATAGAACTTCCTCTGAAATTTGGACCTAATTTGTATTTAGGGTTATTGTTGGATTGGGTTCAACTCCTCAAATTTGGGACTCCAACCCATTTTCCCATTAATCAATAGTTTTAGGGTGTAGACTTTCTCTATAAAACGTGCTCCATGTGATGTGGTTTATTGGGCCCAACGCCCCAGCCCCAATTCATGCTCCACCCACATGCCATCTCACCCCATCCTTAATGAAAGGAATGCATGTGCCTTGGTCTTCTATGACATCAATAATGCAAAAGAAGTTTGTCTCTCACTAGTCTAAAGCTTGCTTGGTTTGAAAGTGGAACCATCACATATCAAATAGAGATATGATTGTTTGTCTGAGTAGTTAGAGTCGACCACATCACTATTTATCTTGTGATCGGCCAAACTTCCAGACCATCTAACATTTTTTTAAATAAAAGTCTTCAATCTTTCTTTGGGATGGAAACCTCATTTGATCACTAAAATGACAATAACACCATTTTTGCACCAAGGGTCACAATGCTGCTTGTCTCTCTCTATTTTCTTTCCTTCTTTATAACGAAAACAAAAATATTAATGGTCACAAAAAAAATGACATTTAAACTAATTAAGATTAGTCTCAAAATAATCTGTACGTATTTACTAAGAAGAATACTTTTTACAACTAAACCGAAAATGGAGAATTTGAAATCAACTACAAAACAATTTACAAAGAAGACTTATATAATTGATAGATGAGGTCGAGAATTAATCAAATCGGTTGATTCGATAACCTAATTAATCATCAGAATCATCGTCACCCGATCCAAACAACGAAAATTTGTTATAAAGAAGAAACAATACTAAGAATAAAACAAGAGCAACACCAACTGGTGACCCACTGAGCCGGTGAATTGAATCGGGTTCACCAGTAGCATCAAATATACGGGATAATCCCGAAGCTCTATCAGAAGAGAGAAATTGGATAACTAATAGAAGGGCAACCGGAACAAGAAGTAAACCAAATGGACTTAATAACTCTGTAATTGCTTCTGTTAATGCTTCACCTTGATCTCCTAGTAAAATGGGTACCATTACTACTAAACCTACTACTATTGCTACTAGTAGTCCATGGGGAGCTCCTCTTCCTTGATCTTCTACTATCATTCTCTTTCTCTCTCTTGAGAGCTCTCTCTCTCTCTCTGGACTCTAGAGTTTGGGTTTGTCTCTTTTACTTTCTGACTTGTAAGATGTAATATTGGATGGATCTCTTCTTTTTAAAGGAAGTCTTTAAGAAGTTTAAATGGGAAAATGGAAGTGTATGATGAAAATGGTTGTTGTTAAAGAAACATTCACTTTAGTTATATAGACACCGAAAAAGTTTTTGTTTTAGGGAAAGGAATATTTCAATGGGAAATGTTTAAGTTACGACATTTAGTGTGTAAAATCAGGGAGAAATCTGCATACTACAATTTTATTCACGTTTATCTTTATGAGTCGGGTGAAATCGGATTGTGAGATTTAGATTTTAGTTTGATCTCATGCCAAAAATTCAGTGTCTCTATTGCGATTATATCTCAAAACAAATTGTTAAAAATACACCTCCAAAAAGACTCATTCATTTCTACTATTTTCTTTACAAAAAAATACCCCATCTTATTATTCCTACTCATTATCTACACCACTCTCCATGTACCAAATCATATACCGATCTATATATTCGTGTATCTTTTAACTTGGTGCCAAATCATATACCAAATCATATACGGATCTATATATTCGTGTATCTACACCACTCTCCATGTACTCATTATCTACACCCTTTAACAAATTAGGGTGTCTCTTTAACAGAGACCACAAAAATAATGTAAATATAGATCTAGTTAGGGGTTTGTGAGATGTATGAAAGATTCAAGTGTGGGTACCTGTCAAGTTATTAAGGACATTATTTTTTTTGTCGGTGTGGATTTAATTTAAACGGTTGACTGTACTTTTCAAGTCTTACAAATGAGAGGAGGAGAAGAGAGATCAGTGGTCAGTGATCACTCAGTAGCTTCCATGTTACTTCAGAAGAATCTCCTCCCACTTCTATGCTGTTTCCACTTCCAACTTTATATGCTGTTTCACTTCTAATGTCTTGGGGTGGAAATAGATTCCAAGCCCTAGCCCTCACCTTATGTTTACTTGAATCCGTTAGAGCCCACAAACACTTGAAACTCCAAGCCAAGTGGCGTCCACACCGGACCATTGTAATTAGCGAGTTCGGCTGATCAGGCTCAAATAGTGAAGTATGGACTTGGGTCTTTAAGGCCACCTAAGCCCACGAGCGTCAGAAGCTCAAAGACGGCTAGTGTGATGTGTCCGCCTAACTTGTTGAAAGTAGTGGAGTTGGGCTTAGACAAAGATGGGCTTGGGTTGGGGAAATAACTCAAGCCCGCGACAAAATCTCAAAGTTGGGTAGTGTTTGCCTGAAGTACTGAGATTAGTAGGTCAGGTTCGATTGGTTCAAACACGACGATCTTTTCAAGTATTATAAGATTCCTTCATGGGAACACTTTGCATAATTGAAAATGTAAGTACACTAACGAGTAACGAGTAATGAGACTGAGTGACTGACTTGTTATTGTCGAAAAGTTTGGGGTTTTTTGTTTGTCAGAATTTAGGAAATACTATAGGCACTCAAACTCGACAATAGGCAGCACGGCGGAATACATCAGGCTGTGTTAAAAAATTATGGCATCCACATCTCAACAAAGAAAAAACTAAAGAAGTGGTCCAATGAAAGTTAACAAACAACTTGAACCAGTGGAGTTTTATATACAAGGTTATTAAATCTTGTTTGACAATTTGAGCTTCAAGCTCACACAATTGGAGTTATAATATTGTTTTCTTGCCCAACTTCTAAAAGCTCATGGAGCACAAATCTAGTCATAAAGTAGAGGATCGTTTGGAAAATTGGAAATTGGCAATGTTTTTTCAGTGGAGACGCTATGTCGGCCAATATCTCGGCCGAATCCTGACCGAGATACTTGGATGGGCATGATCTAGTGAAAGTCACTAGATCATGCCCATCCAGACATAGCACCATTCAAATATGAACATGTATTAAGGGATATGCATCTGTATTTCAAATATGAAACATAGAGGAAAGCCAACATGGTAGTAGCTCGAGCAAAGGATTGTTGCCAATAAAATTGAGATATGGAGAACTATAAATTCAAGATGTTAGGAAGTAGTTGAATTATATAGTTTGGCAATGGGGCACACAAAGGCAATTAAGAGTAATTTTTTCAACAACTCATATTGAAGAGAAAAATGCTAATGCTTCCCTACCAAAAATGTTAGGCGAGTGTTCGTGGGGCGAAGACTTATATTTCATATCTGTAGTACATGGCAGGTATATGTGAGAAAGATTTACTCTTGTCATTTTTATGGAAATGCTATAATCCTCCACAAAAAGTTTAAGATATTTTTGACAACTCATAATACAATGTCCATACCTAGATGTATAAAATCACCAAGATCACAGCAAAAATAAAGTAAGACGTTCGTATGATTGATTGTGATGGGTAGCAATTTTTTTTGTTGTTTCCAATGAAACAATCGGACCACAAAAATAAAATCGATAAAATTATTGTTACATGTACCTTGTACTACTCCATCATGATTCATGTCCGTCATCAGATATAAATTCAATAACAAAGTGAGCCCGACATCTACATGTACATGGACCATGTAATAAATTAGGGGGGTAGTGGATCGAGACTTTCATAGACTTTCATAGACTTTTTGTCCCGTAGACATTTCAAGACATTTCAAGACATTTCGGATGACTTATTATAGACAACATGTGTACATAGACATTTTCAAGACATTTCAAGTTTGTAGACAAAATGTCTTTATAGACATTTCAAGACATATGATCCATAAACAAAATGTCCTGGAGACATTTTAAGATCTTGAGTCCATTGACAAAATGTGTAATGCATATTATATTTGTGCTAATCAAAAATATATTTTTCGACTTTTGTAGACATCTGTGAATATTTGTGTACATTGATGGACATTTGGTAGATATTTATTATTTTAATATTATTATTATTTTTTAATTACATGAAATAATATATTTATACTAACATTTCAAAAATATATTTTTCGACTTTCGTAGACATCTGTGAATATTTGTGGACATTGATGGACATTTGGTAGACATTTATTATTTTAATGTTATTATTATTGGTTAATCACATGATGGACTTCAAATGTCTCTTGTTTTTTGAAAGACATTTTGGCTCCCAAATTTGTCCCAAATCCTTCACAAATCCATCAAACTATGAAGTCCACCAAAGTATGAGACATTTTGGAAGACAAATCGAATGCCTCGGACTTTCATAGACTCTCAAATGTCTGGATTTGAATGCCTCAGACTTTCGTGGACTCTCAAATGTCTGGATTTGAATGCCTCAGACTTTCGTGGACTCTTAAATGTCTGGATTTGAATGCCTCGGACTTTCGCGGACTCTCAAATGTCCGCGAAAGTCCCAATCCAATACCCCCCCCCTTAGAGATAAATGGGGAAGACTTTAGACTCAGACGAAGGACAGACTGAAATGAGATTACAACTTGGTCCGTTTGAGGGAGCGAAAGTTGAATCTTTCCCATCTTTATCTCACTCCAACCTTTCACTTTCTGCCTTTGTATAATTTTTAGTGGTGAATTACAGTACTCTGGACCATTTAGAATATCCACTACAAAATAAAGGTATACTTTGGCAACTAACACATAAATTGGGACTGGATAGTAATTACAAAGAAGAACAGGTTCATTTGTTGAAAAACTTCCGTTTCAAGCATTAATTCCTTTTTGGCATCCGTGACCAACTAACTTATTAAGTCTCCTTAGTGTCCCAACTTCCCTTTTTACCACCAATTTTTATTTGGTTTGCCAAGTTTGTCCTTACGCCATTTTTGTGATTATATTTTTTTATTCTCATTTTTTATTTTCTCTCCCATGTCAGACTCTCTAACTCTCCCCTCTCACCTCTTACTATTTCGACGATGAGAAGTTCACCAGAACATGTTAGTTTGAGAAGAGCGTTGATGCGTCCAATGAGCCTAGTACTCGAAATGCTTGGCTTTCGAGGCGTTCTCGGACAACCAATCATGCCAAAACTCTTATTCGACTCCGACACATTACCCTAACAGTCAAGGGGTTAATGTGTCTGATCCACTTGTCCCGACAACAGAAGTTCCCCGTGAGCTACCCGTCTAGCCTAATTCCTACCCTTGGAGCAAACACTTATGAGCCCAAAATGACTTGTCGACTTAGGGTCTAAAAAGACTTGACACTTATTAGTAGGGGTGGGAATTGGGAGGGTATGGGCGTCCATGGGCACTTGAAGCATCGGGCTGGGCGGGTCGGGCACAAAATTTCAATGGCTATTAGGGTAAGCGGGTTAATTGGGTGGGCAATTTTGAAATTCGCCTTGCTCATTACCCGCCCAAGCCCATTAAGAAGTTCGGGTAATTCGGGTATGGGCGGGCGGGTAGCGGGTAATCTCATGACTTGAAAAAAATTCCCTCTTTTTTTTATAGAATCTGGAAACACCTTTCCTGATTCTAAAGAGGCAATGTGAGATTAAAACTAGACGTTATTTGTGTTATTCCTTTTAGGAATTTAATCTCACATTGAAAACTAATGAAGAATTCTCATGAGATATAATATAAACTTACCCCACTCTTTGTCCCCTCAAAGCCAAAGACTACTTCAGTATTCTACTAAGAATTCTCTTGGGTCATTGCAAAGCAATATATTGGGGTCGTGTGATTTCCCTTAAGCATATTGTTTACCATCTCAACTAAGCCTAGCAACATAGACAGTTGGGGCTTTATCAACCCATAAAATTGATGTAATTTGGTTGGTTATCATTGGGTGAGGTTAAGTGGGTGCGGGCATGGGCGGGTGCGCGGGTAGAGGTTTTAACCCATGCCCGCCCACTAAAATTTAGCGGGCTGGGCGGGTTGTGCCCGAGACGGACGCGAGCGTCCATGGTCATCGTTGGGCTCGGGTGCCCGTGGGCGGGTTCGGGCTCATGGGCAAAATTCCCACCCCTACTTATTAGGGTCAAAACGGCGAGTTGTTTACAAATTGGAGTGTAAATGAAAATAACCCTTTAAATACGAACAAATGGAGGTTCATTCACGTGCTATACACAAACAAAACGTTCTTTCTCCGTCTTCTCTTTCTCTCTCTCTGTTTCTTCTTCCCGGAAAAAAGAAATTTCAATTCCCATTTCTAGAGAGAGAAACAGAAACTCGTCTTCTACGTAAAGTTCTTTCTCTCTCTAAATGTATTACTTCCACATCCATCAATCTTTACATTGAAAACCCTAGATTTCAAATTCCCCAAATTTCAATTCGATCTTTATTTCAAAAAATGGCTTCAGAGTTGACTTATAGACGCCATGAATCTCAATCTCAATCAGAAGAGTATATCCCTAAAGCACCAAAACCCTTTCTCTCTGCAACAAGAGCAATTCGTTATATGCTTCGTGAACAGAGACTTTTGTTTGTTCTAATCGGAGTTGCCATCGCCACTATCGTTTTCGTTCTCTTACCTTCTTCTGGTTCTCGCATCAACACCGGCACCGGAACGATCCCTACCCATTACTTTCCTAATTCCGATTCAACTCGTCTTGCTGATGCTGACCGAATTGTTTATGAACATCGGAGTAATTTTATTAGCGGTGGATCTGGTGGGAAAATTCCTTTAGGTTTGAAAAGAAAAGGGTTAAGGATTGTTGTTACTGGTGGTGCTGGATTTGTTGGTAGTCATCTTGTTGATCGATTGATTGAACGTGGTGATAATGTTATTGTTGTTGATAATTTTTTTACTGGAAGGAAAGAAAATGTCATGCATCATTTTGGAAACCCTAGATTTGAATTGATTCGTCATGATGTTGTTGAACCTTTACTATTAGAAGTTGATCAGATCTATCATCTTGCTTGTCCTGCTTCACCTGTTCATTACAAGTTTAATCCAGTCAAGACTATCATATCCTTTTCAATTACATCTATCTCTATGATTTTTTTTTGCAATTTAGGTTTTCAATTTGATTTTTAGGGTTTCATTTTGAATTTTAGAGTTATGGTAGGGGTTTCAATTTGATTTTTAGGGTTTTTAATTTGATTTTTAGGGTTTCAATTTGATTTTTAGGGTTTCATTTTGAATTTTAGGGTTTTGAAGTTTTCAATTTGTTATGTTTGACCTTGATTCTAGTGTTTACAAGACAAATGTTGTAGGAACATTGAACATGTTAGGATTGGCAAAGAGAGTTGGTGCTAGGTTCTTGCTAACGAGTACCAGTGAGGTTTATGGAGATCCTCTACAACATCCACAAGTTGAAACTTACTGGGGAAACGTTAATCCAATCGGTGGGTCAGATTCTGTTACTATCTTTCCTGTTTCTGACATATTCTTTCATGTTTTTCGATTATCAATTCCCGCACATTAGTTAAACTAGCTTCGTTATATCTTAATTGCGCATTCAAAAGCTGTACCATCAATTCTTAGGAGTTCGCTCTAAACTGTTGATTGTGCATTTTAGCAGATTATTAGAGAAATTAGACAACCCATTAATGAACAGAGGTGATAGAATCCCTTAAATTTTCGGGCGATGTGAGACCGAAGTCCGATGTGGACGGCCAGATTTCCGCCCATCAGATTCTGCCAGCCTCTTTTTCGGGCATTCTATCATTTTTGGTTAATCAAAGTTGTCTTACTTGTGTGTTTATTGCAATTTCTGTTTTGAAAACAAGAATGTTAGGTTGTCTGTCTACTCGATCCTCCACTTAACCGTGTGGATAATAGGACAATAGGGGAGAGTAGGTTTGAGGGACATAATTTTTCCCGGGCCTTTTTTCCCCCTTGTCTTATTATCATACGGTCAAGTAGGGGGTCAAGTAGGCGGACATTCTAGCATTATTGTTTGAAAAACTTAAAAAATTGTGTCCGAAAGGGTATTCTCAAATAGCACATGAATTTCATTAGATCAGGGGTTGGGCATGATCTGACCCACAAAGTGGTGGTGGTGGGTTTTTACAGGTGTAAGGAGCTGTTACGACGAAGGAAAGCGGACGGCTGAGACTTTGACCATGGATTACCACAGAGGTGCTGGAGTTGAGGTTTGTCTTTAACTGTTAATTTTAAGTAATTTACTTAAATTAATAGAGTCAAGATGGGCATAGTTATTGGTGTTGTGGATTTGTGTGGGTGCAGGTTAGAATTGCAAGGATATTTAACACATATGGACCTCGAATGTGCATCGACGATGGGCGTGTCGTTAGTAACTTTGTTGCTCAGGTTTGTCTTCTGTTTGCGTTTGATTATTTATAATAATTTCAGTTATTATTAGAGATTAAAGTTGAAGTTTATAATGAAATTTCATTCGGGTTTAGGCACTAAGGAAAGAACCATTGACTGTGTACGGAGACGGAAAGCAGACCAGGAGTTTCCAATACGTTTCCGATTTGGTAATATAAGAAACATCCTCATCTTGAACAGATGTGAACTTCTCATGGTTTAGTTTGATTTTGCGTTATACATTTGTTTATATGTTTGTTGTAGGTGGAAGGATTGATGAGGTTGATGGAAGGAGAGCATGTTGGTCCCTTCAACCTTGGTAACCCTGGGGAATTCACCATGCTTGAACTTGCCCAGGTAATAATAGTTCTAGCATCCCCAATTTTTGTTATGTTGGTGATACAAAACCTGAAAAACATGGGCGAAATCTTCTTCGAAATCCGACAGGGACTGCGAGATTTCACCCAATAATGTTCGAGGAAGAAACATTGGCTGAAATCTGGCAGTGCACGTTGAATTGCGCCAAAACTTTCAGGCATTCAATCATTTTTTTTGTTAAGATAGTGGTAGTGTCGGGTCTGAAGCTCAATTATAGACTTGGGTGTAAAGACTGGGCAAATCTTCTCTAGTCCCACGGATGTTTCGAACTGTTGTTTTGGTGGGTCAACAAGAAGACTGAATCAGCCGAGCTACCACCACTCCGTTTAAGTTCCTTCATCTGTAGCTTATTTTTTTTCATGCTTGAAGCTCTAAAATTACATATCATCACATCTGTCACCTTGTGTTATTTTTTCAAGCTTCCAGTTAGTACTGGGATACAACTATTTTTCATTTGTCAACTTGTCTGTTCGATGACCACATTATATCTTGTTATAAAAATAATCAGCTTTCAACTAGTAAATTTGAATATTTGATAGCAATATGGGCCACAATTCACATATGTCCTTCCTTTGTATGTTTTGTTAGTCGAAGAACTTAGTGGCTGAGATGATCAGTGGACTAGAACCAGGAAACCCACCTACTTCATCTGAAACCTGTAGAAAATTTCATGATACAACTGACTTATATATGGGTATGTTTTTGTTCTCCGGATGGGTTTGAGCAGGTGGTGCAGGAGACCATCGATCCAAATGCGAAGATAGAGTTCAAGGACAACACAGCTGACGACCCACACATGAGGAAACCCGATATCACAAAGGCCAAAGATCAGCTAGGTTGGGAACCCAAAGTCCCACTCCGACAAGGTCTCCCTCTGATGGTCAGCGACTTCCGTCAGCGAATTTTTGGCGACCATAAAGAAGGCACCACCACATCTTAAGATCATCGATCCCGTGATCTTTGGTGACAACAGATGGAAAGATTCGACACACGAACAAAAGTTGCAGCTTTTGTACTAGGCAGTTTGGTTACTTTGAGTTTTCAGCTATAATGACTTCACGTTTATACTTCTATAATATTTTTTGCTTATCTTTTCATACGTTTCGATGGATTAGTACCCTTGATGTTCAATTTGTTCAAGTTGGTTAATATCATAATTAGTCCCATTTGATGTTCAATTTATCTTATATTAAGCATAGGGTTAAGTAGAATTTACTTGTATTGTTCTTCTGATGTGTTTATTCGATAGCAAAGAAATGTATTCGACAGTCTCACATACGTACCTAGAATCTCTGAAATCTTCTAATAACCACAAAATAATAGGGATTGTGAATGATTCATACGAGATTCCTCCCCTTCCCTGGAAGTTAGAGAGAGAAATAGAGAAACACAGGAGGGATAGAGAGAGAAAGAGGAAAGAGAGAGAGAAATAGATAGTTCGCTGGTCGAGTGCTGGCCCGGCAGAGAGACATTCTGGTGATCCTCTGCCTGTAATATGAGAAATGGTGTATTTAGAAGATTTTTTTTTTCACCTTATTAAAATTTGTAACGTAGAAAATCTTCGTGCTTCTCCAAATGACTAACGAACGAAAGGATGTGTTTAGAATTTTTTTCTATCGTAAAGAATTTTGTTATAGGATGGTGCGGACCAGCCATTCAGGCTGCTAGTGTTACTGTCTGCTTTAGCACACCTGGGCTTCACGGTTTTAAAAGGGCTCACTAGGAAACGATACTTAACCTCTTAAGAGGAGCACCACACTCCATCTCACCACCAATGTGGGATTGACTTACAACACACCCTCCCAAGACCACATCATAGTAGACTGAACTGATAACGTGTTATAGGATGGTGCGAACCAGCCTTCCGGACTGCTAGTGATACTGTCCGCTTTGGCAAACCTGAGACTCACGGTTTTAAAAAGTCTCACTGGGGAAGGGTGCTTAACCTCTTAACAAGAGCACCACACTCCATCTCAGTGATCACACCGTCAATGTCGGAATGACTTACAACACGAGTGAAATTATTGACAAATGAATTTAGATGTAATAGAACCAAAACAACTTAAACCGGTTCTAACCGGGCTGAGTCAACTCCGAGTTAACAACTACACTTGCCCTTCCTCTCCACTACAAAACCCTAACTTGACCCCCAAATTCATTTTCTCTTCTACTGCGGCGCTTTTCTTCCTTCCCTCGAAACCCTAAATTTCATCACCGGTACGTTACCAGAATCTCTCTTTTTCTCTCTCTCTAAGAAGTTCTTTTTTTTCTGTTGATTTAACTTTCTCTCTCTAAGTTGGTTGCAGATTTCTAAGAAGAATGAGTCGAGGAAACGCAGCTACCCCGAAGGGGAAGAAGAAGACAGTGACCTTCACAATCGACTGTGCTAAACCAGTTGAAGATAAGATCATGGATATCGCTTCTCTTGAGAAGTTTCTTCAGGAAAGGATCAAAGTTGGTGGTAAAGCTGGTGCCCTTGGTGATGCTGTTACTATCTCTCGTGAGAAGAACAAGATCTCTGTTACTTCTGACAGTACCTTCTCCAAGAGGTATACATCTCTCTCTCTCTCTATGTTATCAAAACCCTAATACTAATTGATTTTCATTCAAAATGGATTAGTATAAAGATTGGATCTTTACCCTAAGATAATTGAAATTTTAGGTATATGAACTCTATTATGAGCATTTTTAGGTCGAAATCCCTTCTGTTTGGTTGATATTGAAAATTTCTGTAAAGAAAACTATAGGTGAGTGAATATGGGTGGGTGTGTTCAATTAGGTTAGGAACTTTCATAGATGTTCATTAGGTTGGTTTACTTCTTCTAGTCTCTAATAACATGATAAGTATAACAATTTCCAACGGCGGAATAAGACTAAGTTAATGAAGCTAGTGAAACAGAGCTATAGAATCATCAATTTGTTTTTGATGAATGCAAAAGATGCATTTAGCTATTGAATGGTTGAATCCTAGTTAAACTTGGGTTTCTATTATTGTGTGTCAATGAGAGCAAGTATAGTCGAGAATAATGTTTTTGCTTACGAGAATATCACTAATCCTGATACTCTAAACTGATACATAGTTTAGTAATCTCATTTGTTGTATGTTTTCTGCCAGCGGTTATGGATAGGTGCAAATTACCAAGATAAATACAATGTCAGTCTGGATATAATTCACAGAAGAATCTGTATGTATAGTCGGCTAACCTGCCTGCGGAAATAAACTTCTGACAAGAGAGGGGAGGTTGTGAGTTGACCCGTCGGCAACTTTCCCGCCAGCCGCCACCCGTGAGAGGGCTGTGTGCACATACGGGCAATCCGTTTGTACATACAACACTGCCCATAATAGATAATGTCATAGTAGTAGGTCTGCTATGATCTGTGATACGTTAGTCGACAGTCCGATTAACTTAGGATCTTATGGATCAATTTGGCTAGCCCCATTTGTTCATTATCAGCCCACAATGTCTGATTGCGAGGTGATAAGTTCAAAGTTTTTCTTCGGTGTACGATTATACCATGTAAATTGTAACGTGCTCACCTATTTAT
>BEHA01004536.1:60869-80813 GCA_002897215.1 Eschscholzia californica subsp. californica
CAAGTATAGTCGAGAATTATGTTTTTGCTTACGAGAATATCACTAATCCTGATACTCTAAACTGATACATAGTTTAGTAATCTCATTTGTTGTATGTTTTCTGCCAGCGGTTATGGGTAGGTGCAAATTACCAAGATAAATACAATGTCAGTCTGGATATAATTGACAGAATAATCTGTATGTATAGTCGGCTAACCTGCCTGCCGAAATAAACTTCTGACAAGAGAGGGGAGGTTGTGAGTTGACCCGTCGGCAACTTTCCCCACAGACGCCACTCGTGAGAGGGCTGTGTGCACATACGGGCAATCCGTTTGTACATAGATAATGTCATAGTAGTAGGTCTGCTATCATCCGTGATACATTAGTCGACAGTCCAATTAACTTAGGATCTTATGGATCAATTTGGCTGGCCCCATTTGTTCATTATCAGCCCACAATGTCTAATTGCGAGGTGATAAGTTCTAAGTTTTTCTTCGGTGTACGTTATACCATGTAAATCGTAACGTGCTCACCTATTTATTTCTACTTTTCATACTCATTTTTATTTTGCCTTATTGTTTATTCTGCTCCATTACTTGAAGAAAAGATTTGGTTGTTTCTTAGACTAGTCTGCTCTTTCGAGATTCTTATAATCTGATTACGGATTTCTGTTATTTTAGGTATTTGAAGTACTTGACAAAGAAGTACTTGAAGAAACACAACGTTCGTGATTGGCTCAGGGTTATTGCCGCAAACAAAGACAAGAATGTTTATGAGCTTCGATACTTCAACATTGCCGAGAACGAGGGAGAGGAGGAAGAATGAAGAGTTGTTATATTTCAGGTGTTTTTTTACAAGTCGAATTCTTAGATATGTGTTTAAGTTGAAGGTTACTCTTGTTTAATGGGAATTGATGTTTCTTTCACTTCGGATTTTGATGTTATATTAGAATTTTATTGAGTACAATTAGGATTCATTTTATATTGAAGTTTTGATAGTTGGTTGGTTCTTTATGATTCATACAAACATAGATTTGATATTGGGTAGAGACTATTAATGAGCTCAAGATTATCTTATAATGTGTAAGCTCCAACTAATTATTGGAGCCAGTCTTCAATGTACTATGAAAATCTGTTGTAAATAAGCGCAGGTAAACTCTAATGTTCAATGTCGATAATACTAATCCCTTACTGTATGATTGGCAGAAAGAAGTGATTATCGAGATGCACTTTCCTATATTAAATGATTAGCTCACATTCTATTTCTTAGGCTTGTTGACACAAGTCCTCTCAACATCCATTGAGCATGTGTCCTTTGACAAACATAAGCTTAAGAGGTCAATATGTGCCACATTCCGAAAAGTAATAGTAGTACAAATGATCTATCATAAACTCTAAACTAAGACAAATAGATCCTTCAAGAACATATCCACAGTGAAAATTCCGAAAACACAAGTGAAAGGGAGACTTAGTCTTACAGTTGTTAGTTGCAAATCTTTTTCATATGGTTGAGCTCATGCAAAAGCACCGGCGTAAGCTATTGTTTGAGCTGTTGGACAATTTTTGGGGAGGAAAAGTGGAACTGGGAAAGATTTTTATACCAGTTACATATCTTATTTAATTCATGATGCATCCATGTCATGTTTTCAGTGGCGTCTTTACGATAGTTTTTAGTGTTGTCAGTCAGAATCAGTCGATCCAGTCCGTAAACTTAATACGTCAGTCTACGCTTATGTCTATCTTGGATGGGCCTTTAAACGAGTCGGGCCACTACTTGTCATGCCATGAAATACCAATGACCCTTTTGTGTAAGTATTTTGTGCTAGTTTTGTTACCCACATTTTGCTTGCTGTGGAGGGACTTCACCCATCTCTCATCTCCAAACCACCTCCTTAACTACCTCTCATTCCCAACTCTCTCTCTCTCTCTCTATACATATATATATATAATTTGTGAGAGAAGGATAGTTAAGTTGAATATGGAGGTCTCCCAACTTAGTTTCTTTAAAGTCTAACACAAACTATTTTTTTCTTTCTTTACTATTGGTCTCTTAGAAGCTACATTTTTCACATTAATCCTAGCCATTCTTCTCTTCTATTCATCTAGACCTAACACCATTTACCTTGTGGATTTCTCATGTTATTGTCCGTCGAGTTATTTCCGTATACCTTCTTCTTCATTCGTTGAACATTGCGAACAAGTTGGTGTATATTCTAAGGAAAACATTGAATTTCAAACAAAAGTATTCCTTCGTTCCCGTATAGGAAACCAAGCATGTCTTCCTAGTTCTATGACTAACATTCCCCCGGACGGGAGCACTAAATCTTCCATTGAAGAAGTTGAAGATGTTCTTTTCACCATTGTCGAAGATCTTTTCTCAAAACTAACATAACTAACCCAAGAATCATTGATATTCTTATAGTAAATTGTAGTATATTTTGTCCCACACCTTCCATTTCTTCCACGATTGTTAACAAATTTCGACTTCGAAGTAATGTCATGAGTTGTAACCTCTCCGGAATGGGTTGTAGCGCAGGACTTATTTCGGTAAGTTTAGCTAAGGATCTTCTCAAAGTTCATAAGAACTCTTTAGCTTTAATTCCATCTTTAGAAGCCATATCGACGAATGGATATTTGGGTAGAAACAATTCCATGCTTTTAACCAACATTCTTTTTCGAATGGGAGCGGCCGCTATACTTCTATCCAACAGAAAGCAAGACAAGACGGTTTCCAAGTATACACTTCAACACATCGTTCGTACAACCACTGGTTATGGCGATAAAGCATATCGAGCGGTATTTCAAGAAGCCGATGTTGATGGAATAGTAGGAGTTTCATTATCGAAAGAACTAGTAAAAGTTGCAGGTGATGCTCTTAGGGCTAATACTACTCAGATTAGGTCCTCTCATTTTACCTTATTCCAAACAACTTAAGTACACATTTTCATTTATAAGGCGTAAATTTTGGTTATCTGCAAAAGGTAAACCATTGTACATACCGAAATTTAGTAAATGTATCGACCATTTCTGCATACATGCCGGAGGGCGATCTGTCATCGATGCTGTTGTTGAAAGCCTTGGGTTGAGAGAAGAAGACGGGCGAGCCTTCGAAGATGACATTATATCATTTTGGAAATACCTCTTCATCGTCGATATGGTATGAACTTTGTTATATTGAAGATAAGTGGAAAATAAAGAAAGGAGATCAAGTTTGGCTAATCGCCTTCGGAAGTGGATTCAAGTGTAATAGTTGTGTATGGAAATGTATATCGGATATTGATCTAACTGTTAAAAATGCTTGGTCGGATCAAATTCATCGATATCCTCTAAATATACCAGAAGTAAAAGAGATTTAAATTCGAATTAAACTTCGAAAATGTCAAGATATGTCTTAATTACTTCATCCTTGTTCAACAACTATAAATTTTTGTTTTTGTTCTAATTCTTTACATTTCTTGTACTCCCAACTTTCATTTCATAAGATCCATTAGTTTGATTTAGAAACATCAAATATCAACAACAACACTAGTCTTCAGTATTATTGTCCATGGCACTCGCTTACTTGGGCTCTCTCTGGGCTTCTGTCGGGCTTTTACGAGTTACTGTTGGGCTTCCACAACAAAAACAACAGCATTTCGACTATGAGGCCGATTAATCTTACAGTCGAGATTTCGCAGAATTAGCTGGCTTCAGTGGGGCACTCTGCATTTAATCCATTTCACATGTTCAGTATAACTCTAAGTGAAATATGACTCACACAAGAAAGCAAGCAAGAATGAAAGAACATATTGTTTTACCAGAGGAGTTCCTTTAGCAGCTCTTTCTGCTAAGTAGGAACACGGCGTGAAAAATCCACCGTAAATGTTACTCCATTCGTTCAACCTTGAATAGATGTATTTGGATCCGAGTGAGTCGGCCCAGAACATAATCCCTCCCCTGACAACAATAAACCCATTTCTCAATGTCAGAAACGAACTGTTTTTGAAATGGAAGATACAGTTTGTTCGATCTATTATCAGGTATAAGTAAGAGAACCTGTAAGGTGGAAATCCCATTCCCATAACAGCAGCAATGTCAAGATCTGATGCCTTGACAGCAATTCCTTCCGCTAAGACGCGGCATGCCTCATTTACAACAGGGAAGAATATCATTTCCACGATATCTTTTTCAGATAACTTCATTAGCTGCATAATAAATGAATAAGTAAATAACGAACCAGATAGAATATTTGGACTGAGATTATAAGTAATATAGAGCCCACGGGCCCAACTTTCCTCAACTTGCAAGGAAAGGATTACTCGAGACTTGTCTACTTCGCACATTATATGCCCCGAAAATATTCAACAATGCTACTAGCCCCCCTAAACGCCAGGGCTGAAATTACTCGACACTCCTTCACGTAGGGCTAAGGTTACTAAGTCCCAACCCATCCCCGAGACATTAGTTTTGATACCATGTTAGGCCCATTGGGCCTAACTCTCCGTGAAAACCGGCTTGCAAGGAAAGGATTGCCTAAGGCTTATCTACTTTGCAAATTCAAATTCCCAGGCAATGCGGGATAATGCTAATATTCGACTCATCTACTTCTTGGACCATATAAATGTACGGAGTTTCAAAAGCAATCTTTTCAGTCGATGAAAAGAAGACTTTTTGGATAACTATTAAGTACATGTAGGAGATAGAAGTAACACAACAAAAACATCGGTTCGAGTAGTTCAAATCATTAGAAAACAACCGAGAAAATTCATGATGCTATGGTGAGGAATGAGGGTTAAGTTTAGAAAGAAACCTTGGGGTCAACTTTTACTCCAGAAATGCTCCTTGCTTTCTCGATGTATTTCTTGATTTCAGGATCCGGGCTAGCCTTTCGCTTATTGTCATAAACGTAGAAACCCTTCCAAGTGCTTTCCCCTGTAAGAAGTGCCCGAAATATGTAAACCTCAAAAACCTAAACCGTAAACACGTAACAAAGACGAAAGATCGTTAGTACCGGCTCTTTTGTCCTCTTGCATTATTGGTATCAGCATTGACTTGTAGGATCTTTCAGGGAAGTTTAAAACGAACTGGGAACCAGTCGCTATTCCAACAGCAAAACCAACCAGATCGACTAATCTGCACGAAAATAGAAACATAAGTTACAATCTGATGTTTCGTCATTGTAGATAGTATAAGAAACTTTATGATTCTAACTACCTAAATGGGCCCATTGGCATCCCAAATTTAGTAATTGCTCGGTCTATCTGATAAAGATCCGCCCCATGTTCGACTAGCAAGAGGGCTGCTTGTGAATAAGGGAAGAACATCCTATTAACCGCAAATCCTGTACAATTTCCGACCACAATTGGGGTTTTCTTGATCTTTTTTCCTACGTCAAGCAAGTCTATAACTACTTGCGGAGACGTCTTTTCGGTGCGAACAATCTCCAACAATGGCATCACATGAGCCGGGCTGCAAGTTAAGCACAAAATTCTGGTCAAGAACAATATAAGGTTAAAATGTTAATACACATACAGACAACAAGAGAATAGTACCTGAAGAAATGAGCTCCAACAATCCGATCACGGGCCCGTGTCTTCTCACCAATCAGACTCAAATCAATTGTGGAAGTATTGCTTGCAAGTATGCAATGGGGTGGGCAGTATTTTTCAAGATCGGCAAAAATTTGTTGCTTCAATGAGATATTCTCAATAACAGCCTGTTAAGTACATCCCAAGTACCGAAACCACTTATACTTAACTAGACCGACAAAAGAAGCCACTCAAAATTTAAATAAAAGAATGGATTACCAGACCTCTATGACCATGTCGACATCTCTAAAGGATTCATAGTCAAGAACACCTCTCAGAAGAGAGAAAGTTTTATCGAACTTTTCTTGTGTCATATTCCCTTTCCTGATACGACTTTGCAAATTGGCTGGATAAAATGAAATTACCTCTTTAGGTAACATCGAAAATGACGAAATACAAGTAACTTTGAAGACCAAGGACTCACCTTTCACCCTTCCGATCCCAGATTGTAAGAAGTTTTCATTTACTTCTTTAAGGATAACAGGATAGTTGCTAAGAATCAGAGCAGTAGCAATTCCCGAACCCATTAATCCTCCCCCAAGAATAGCAACTTTCTTTATCCTTCTTGGTACCAAGCCTAAGTCAGTGAGACCAGGAACCTGATTGAAACAAGTGCTGCCGCAATTAATATTTTTTTTATTACTAACGGTTTCAGGTACGTAATTCAATTCGACACCATCTCTCAAATTTCAAAAGAGAACTAATAACGAAGACAGTGTTTCCTGTGCAAACCTTAGTGGTTGCACGTTGAGCGAAGAATATGTTGATCAAACTCTTGCACGTATCAGAGTGTACAAGTATATCAAATGCCTCTGTTTCCTGAAAACGCAATTCGATATATAACATGTTTGTATACAGATCATAAACCGAGACGAGAAAAATAAAACATATGTGTATACATATATATACATATGTTATATACCTTCCACACTCCAGCTATAGGGCCAGAAACAATACCCTCCTCGATGACATCGATGCAGATTTGAGGATGTTTGAGGTTTGGAGCTTGTTTTCGAGCTTGAGCTCTTGCAAACTTGAGTATTTCCCGTGCTTCTCCTAACGGCTCTAGCTTGTCAGTTTTGTAGAGACTAGCAACCCAGGGTCTTTTCCGCTCAGCAATTTCAATGGCCCAACGACGAGCTGTGTTCACCAATTCATCTGGTGATGCTATAGCATCAACTAGACCCAGGGCATGAGCTTCTTCCCCCTTCACTGACTTAGACGTCTGTTTCAGAAGAGAGAGAGAGAGAGAGAGACATCAAGTCAGTTCACATCGAGCCAGATTTCAGATCTAGTTTAAAGAAACACTTGCTTCATATTTTTCAGGAAGAGTGACAACAATACCAGAATCATTTCTAGCGCCTTCGAGAGACCTACAAGGCGTGGAAGCCTTTGCGTTCCTGAGACAATACAAATGGGTAGATGAAAACACAACAAAAACGATATTTAGGCCGGCGATTGACTCCGAACGAAATAAAACCCACCCGTTCCTTCAGAATGATATTTACTAGATAACTATACCTCCAAATCCAGGAAGGATTCCTAGTTGAAGTTCAGGAAGGCCTAGCTGTGCAGTTGAGGTAGAAATACGGGCAGTACATGCCTGATTAAAAGGACAAAATGAAGAAAAGAATAGTTACTAAACGAACAAATTAATAAATACTTCATTGCAGCTAAGTCATTGAAAACATATTAACATACCATGGCAATCTCTAACCCACCACCGAGGGCAAGGCCATCGATAGCAGCAACTGAAGGTTTCTTTGCACCTGAAAACCGTCATAACAAATACACTATCAACCTTCGCTTGACTCAAAAAACTACTAAAGCAGTAAACCCGAAACACATACCTTCTAAAGTGTCAGTGACTATGTCTTTTGATATATAACCAGGCTTTGGCTGCTGAACTACAAAATAAAAAACGGAACTTTAGTCCACAATTGCCCAAAATTTCGGGAGAAATGACAATGTTAGAAGTTAAAAGTGGGTAAACGACAATCATACCTTTTCCTCTTTGAAGTCCACCGAAGGCATTGATATCAAAACCTCCCGAAAATTTCCCTTTTGCACCTGCTCAAATACCTTAATTAACTTCAGTTTTCAAACCTAACTATAAGTCTATACTATCCTTTATTGATATAATAGTCCCATAAGTTTGGGACGGAGTAGAGATTGAGCTATAGACGCAGGCTCAAGATCAGTAAGTTTTGAAGCCTTTTGGATGGGCTTGTAGATCATTCGCGAAGAACAAAACCCCGCACCACTTGGGCTTGGGCTTGGGCCTAGGTGTAAAAAATAGGGACAATGTTGATAGCTGCGGAGGCTTGTGGCGTTAAAGTGGTAACAGCGTCAATGACAACTCGTATCCAAGAGTGGGGTATGTCATAATCGTACATCGCTTGGGACTTGGGAGAGCATCTTGAGCCTAGGGTATAGATGCATGCTCATGCTTAGTAAGTGTCGACGCCTTCTGGATGGGCTCGTGGAGCCTTAGCCAAGAACCTGTTAGGCTTGGGCCCGGGTATCAAAAGCGTTGGCAATACCGTTAATTGCTAAACTTTGGGGCATTACCGAAAATAATTCGACTAGGAAAATCTTAAAACTTACCTGTAAGTACAATTGCTTTAACGTCTTCTCTTCCGATAGCTTGCTCCCATGTCTCCTTTAGGTTGTTCAACACTGGAGAGAGAAAGAGAGGTCAAATTTAAGGGATTTTACTTTACCCCATTTTCTTAAATATCAACTACAATTAAATCATTTTGAATCTCTTGATCAAGATTCAAGCCCTAGAGGTAGAAAATAGTGTAGAAAAAACTAGTGTTTTAAGGGGAATACATATGTGAGCTGAAATTAGCAAAAAATTTGAAATTGAAGATTCCCCTTTTCTCTCTCTAAAGTATCAATCTTGACCCAAACCTTCCTTCCCTAAAGTCCAACCAAAAATTCAATTTCTTTTTCTATCTAATACAACAAAGGTTTCATTTTTAAGGAAGACTAATCCATTACCCTAAAAGAAATGGTACCCATGAAACTCAACAGGTTCAAATTGAAGTTGACATTAAACAAATCAAAGGGTAATGAAGAAAACAACAAAAAAAAAAGGATTGAATACCATCAAAAGAGAGTGAATTAACAGGTGGGTTGATGATAGTGATAATAGCCACCCCATCTGCTCCAACCTCCATGATTGTTCTTCCCTTGCTACCCATTTTCTCTCTCTCTCTCTCTCTCTCTAGAGTCGGTAATAAAAAAACAGACGTGGTGGTGGGTAGTGGTGATTAAATGATGAAGAGACTTAAAACCAGAGAAAAGGCAAAAGAAATTGGGTGTTGGATTTTTATGATGGTCTTTAAAATATTGGGGCAATCTGTTAAGTATACGACACGTTAAGGGATGATTTAGAAGAGAAGAATGAAGAAGATGAGAAAAGGGGTAGTTGATGATGACATGACAAATCGAACTCCCAACTCAAATCAATTTTGGTGATGATTTCCATATAATCCCACTACCCAAAGCTATCCACTATAATTATAGTACTAATCTTAATTAATGATTGGAAACGGATTAATCACACATATTTTTCTTATGGATCGGGGAAAGGCACCCAACCAAATTGCTATTCCTATTGGAAGAGGATATATCAACCTTAGTTAATCGACCCAAACACTAATTGTCACTCGGGTATAAAAGACAAAAATCGATACGTCCGAGCCAACCGAGGACAAGGTTCAGACTCCAACAAGTAGAAAGTAGTGTATCAACAGAAAAATGAAATCAATTACGTATTTGTTGTAATTTTTTGTGTTTTAATTATTGACATGGTTGTTAATTTTAATTATTTTATAAATAGACGTTGAATTAAAGTAACTTTGCTAATACAGAGGTAGGAATGTAGGATAAAATAACGTTTCAAAAATGATTGGAGGACTCCTAGGCATACTCTATAATTGAGTTGTCTAATAAAACAAGAGATATTTTAGTCTTTTTATAGTGTAAAAGATCAAAATATTTCTTGTTTTATTACGGAGAGTATGCCACGGAGTCTCCCTATCACCTTTGATAATGTTTTGTCTTTTCAGGATGAGGAGAACTATTATTTGGCCCAAAATTGAGTACCGAACACAACTCGAATGCTGAGGTGAATGGCTCCTATTGGTTCGAGCATTTTCTATCTACATGTCCTATGACGTCCGAAGCTTTAACAATTGATGATATTGTTACCGCTTTTCGCACTTCACACAGGTACGAGGTTTTGTTCTCAATGAAGGTTCCACGAGTCCCTCAAAAAAGCCTCACCACATTATTAAGTTTGAGAGTATAGCCGTACACATAGCACAACTTATGACACTCTCGTAAGTGATGTAGGACTATCATAATCCCCCCACCATCAGCAAGTCTTTGTCTCTGATACCATTCGTGACATCCGAAACCTTAGCAGTTGTTGTAATTGTATCTGCTTATACCACTCTAGCTCCAAGGCACGAGAGTGTCCGGAGCCTGAGCTATAAGTGTGCTCAAGCTTCGTAAGTGGTTGTCCTTTGGAGGAGGCTAGTGGAGTCTTCGCATAAAACAAAATCATACACCCGTGTAAAGTGCGAAGATCAGATGTAATATCGCGTCAATATAAGCCGACCACATCAACTTTTGGGTTGGGTCCTCATTTTTCGAGCCAAATAGCAGCTTTGCTTAAGCGCGCACACATCCATGTACCATGTGGTAGAAAAATACATGAATCTCGAAAGTTGTTTCGGAAATTTTCTCTCCCTCTCGGACGCTGTGGACTTGCCGCTAATACTCTGACATCCGCCGACTGGGCTCTCATTTCATGCCCATTTTGGACGGTTAGCCCAATCCCCCTAAGGTAATATCCAGCAAAATCATTCATTTACCTTCTTCACCCACAGACTCGTCTAAACCAGGCAGAAACCCACCACTTCCATCTAGACTGAGAGAGAGAGAAGAGAGAAAGTAGAGAGAGAGAGAGAAAATGGCGGAGGAGATTAAGAGGAGTGGCGGCGGAGCTCCGTTTGCTAAATCCCCGATCGATCAGAGAAAATCTTTAACAGCAGTAGCACCACCACCACAACCACTACCAGTAGCAGCGAAGAAAGTGATCATCAAGAGTGCTGACATGAAGGAAGATGTACAGAAAGAAGCCATTGATTGTGCTCTATCTGTCAGTTCCCCCTCTCTCTCTCTTTCTAAATAATTTAGGGTTTTGATTTATTGAATCTAATCTGAAAGTTATGAACTTTTTAGGCAATTGAGAAACATGGAGTGGAAAAAGATATAGCTGAGTATATCAAGAAAGAATTTGATAAGAAACATGGACCTACTTGGCACTGTATTGTTGGCCGGAATTTTGGTAACCCTAATCTCTCTCTCTCTCTCTAGATTTGTTTATGTAGTTTGATTTTTAGGTTAAATTGAGTTAACCTAGTTCTGGGTTATGTATATTTTGATCTGTAATTACATAATTAGTGATGATAGTTTGTGGGTAGTAAAAGGATTAGCCATCTTAGTTCCCAAAATGCTTTATAGCAACTAGGGTTTGTAATTTATTCCCAACACAGATCTTTTTGAGTTTGGGTGAAATGGTCTGATCTATGATATAGCAATGTATGTCTAGTATATTTGGGAACCTAGGGTTACTTAGTTAGGTTAAGATAATGTCTTGATGAGGATTTCTTCAACTTTGTTTGGAATTGTGGGACATACTGAAGGAATGAAATTTCGGTAGGCATGGAAATGGAAATATTTCGGTCATTTGGACAGAAACATTTTGAAATTTAATTGCTTGATACTGATGTGTTTTTCCCTTGCTTGGTAGGTCATTTAGCAACCATTTTAGGTTATTGCCCCACTATGTGGGTTCCTTGAACATTACTTTGCTCTTTGAGCATCATCGATTGGTCAACGTTTATGTGCATATCTATTCAATTTCACCATTTTGAACTTGAATATATATATAAGTGAATCGACGAAACAATTCAGTTTAACTAGCAATACCCATTTAATTGTATATCCTCTTGTTTATTTTTGGTCTTCCATTAATCTTTCTAGTTATAATTCCATGAGCATCTGTTATAGCATATGCATCGTTTTTGTAGCGGCGGTGGATGTTGCTTAATTGTTAACATAATCTCAACTATTACCTTGGTATGAAATAATCAAGACTCATGTAACATAGGTAGCTGCAATAACTGGCTCTCAGCTGATCGAAAATCCGCTTCAATATCAGTCACGTCGTCCTTGATTTAGGCACCATCTAAGCCCATTAGCCTATTTCCACATGGTACATGGTTTGTATTTGGCATAGGCCTGCCTTAGATCACCTCAGGCCTTTTCACCTACCCAGTCTAATTTCAAAGACTCATACCCACCCAAAAGGCCTGGCAAATACGTAAGACAAGGTGTTATCTTCTAACTTAGGTCTCAGAAAGTATTCCCGAGCAGTATGGGATTAAGTTCTTTACACATGAAACCTCAGGAATGTCTGAAAGACTTGTAAAAGTCCACAAAGACGCCATCCTATATTCACATCCTCAAATGATAACCCTAACTCTCAAAATCTGCGACGGATTATGTTAACTTTGAATACATTTGTGGAACTAAAAGAGGGTTAGCAGCGAAACTATATTTTGGTTATCAAGTGTCATATGCTTTTGCTTTCATTTTACAGGTTCATATGTGACACATGAGACACATCATTTCGTGTACTTCTACTTGGATCAAAAAGCAATCTTATTATTCAAGTCTGGCTAATGGAGATGACACAACAGCATTGATGATGATGATGATGAATGACAACGACAAATTTAGGACGGATGCTTTTTTTTGCTGTCTAATGTATGTATTGTGCTTAAACCTTTAGTTTATATGTATATTTTCTATCTCATTCCTTATTTGAATGTCAACCAAGTGCTTAACTTCTTATTTGTGATTGGTCGAATATGTTTTTTGTAAGAAACCTAAAAACAGGTGTATTTTCAACTGTCAAATTAAGATGTTAGTGTCATGTTGTTGTTACATTTATATCGTTCTGGTCTTTCGTGTGTGTGCCTAGGAATCTAGTATGTGATGAAGGGCCTGAGAGCCCATTGCCTAGTTGGGTCATACCCAGACCAAGACCTTAGTGGGCTGGATGCGTGCTGGATCCGGATCCCCACACTACCGGCAGCGTGTTACATGATGAAAATCATTGTACCATTGTTTGTTTATTTTTAAATGTACCATTGTTGGTTGTGGAGAAGGTTTCGCCAAACGAAATCCATAGTTTCGCCATGAAATTTTCACTTCTAAGATCGAGCTCTCCTATTTGGAAATTCAAAAAGCTGCATTTTGAAGAAAAATTGTGTGCTATATAACCTTTCAATTTTTAAGAAAAAAAATGTTGGGGTGTCGGAGTCACACAAAATTCAGACATTTTGGTGAATTCTATAGCCAACCATGACTTTTCAAAAGAAAGTAATAACTTCGCCAATGAATTTTTTACTTTTATCTTTGAATTCTATTGTCTAGACATTCAAGATCTATAACTTCACAATGGAAATCTATAACTTCACAATGGAGTTTTACTTCTAGAGGTGAAATTTATTGTTTAGACATTTAAAATCGCATTATGAAGAAAATTTGTGCTATTATCTTTCGACTTGAAAAGAAAGTTTGTCGATTTTAGACTGTTCATATAAAATGGCTTTAGATCCATACCTTTACCATGAAACTTTAACTTTTAAGGCCTAATTTCTTGTTTAGATTAGTGTTGCTTTACCACACCCGCCAGACACCCGACGGGGTTGAAATAGTACCTCGCCCGCCCGACACTAGCCTACGCCCCAGTCTGGCTAGGACCAGACTGGGCTAGGTCAACCCATCACAATAGACTCCAATTTCGAAAAGAAATTTACTTTGAAAACTAAAAATTACAAATTATCTCACAATCATAAAACGTAACAAACAATTACAAACGTATCCAAAATAAATTACAAACTTATCAAAAAAAATACATGGTATATATATTACAAACTTATCAAAAAATAAATTACAAACTACTCAAAAAAATTTACGGATAAAGTCAGACCATTCATGTAAAACGACTTTCGATTAAAATCTAACACTTCTCCATGGAATTTTTACATCTTAGTCCGAATTCCATTGTTTAGACATTTAACACCGCATTTCGAAGAAAATTCGTGTGGTAACCTTCAAATTTTAAAGAAAATTTCTCCGATTTTGTAATCATCTAAATTGATTTTCCGATTAAAATCCATAGCTTCTCCATGTATATTCACTTGTAAGGTCAAAATTTTTTGTTTAGACATTTAAAATGGTAACACGAAGAAAATTCACTTGTTATAGCATTTGAATTTTGAACGAAATTTTGGGAATCGGAACTCAGACGGTTCATATAAAAAGACTTTCTGATAAAAAAAGTCCACAGTTTTGCCATGAAATTTTCACTTCTTTAAGCCACACTCTATTTTTTAGACATTCCTGATTGCATTTTGAAGAAAATTTGTGTGTTTAATATTTTAAAATTTGAAAAAATCTTGCTGGTCTCGGAATCACACGAAATTCTAACAATTCATGGATCCCAATACGTAATTTAAACATCCAAACAACATTTTGAAGAAATCCACGTGCTATTTAACCTCTGAAGGAAATTTTGCTGATGAAATCACACGATTTCAGATGGTTCGTGTAAGATGACTTTCTGATCGAGATCCATAAATGTTACTTAGACTTTTGAAACCACCTTTTGATTAAACTATATATACATGATAAAGATATACAAAAATAGGTCGCGCCCAGGGGTGGGAAAAAACCATCATGCCCGGATCTGTCCACCAGCATCCGAGCCCACAAGGGACCATGGACACCAATTGCCCATAAAGGTAAGGGTTGCTCGATTGATGGATTTAATGAGCCGGCATGGGGCTGCAAAAAATACGAGAACCCGAAATCTGCCATGGACACCCGAGTCCACACGAGCACCTAAAACCCGAAGGCAGGTTCAATCCTTTTGAGTCAATGAAATAAACAGGTCGAACTCGGATTTTAAGTGCTACCCGACATCCCACCCGACTCGTTAATATTTTTCGACATCGCCATCTTATAATGTTCATTATGTGATAACAAGAACGAGAGTATAACCTGTGCTAGGCACAAACAATTTTATAATCTCAATTGGTCGAGTAAGTTTGAAAGGTGTAATCTTAATCATTGAACATAAGTTTAAGAGGTATAATCACAACCCTTAGAAATAAGTCTCGAAAATGTCATCTCAACCTTTTATGACAAGTTTGCATAATCCAACCTATTGAAGATGAAGGTATATTCTAAAAAAGACTAAAGTGTAGATAAATTATGTATGTAGATACATATGTACATTGCGTATGCATGCATGTATATATGTATATATATATATATACTCATACATACATATGCAATGCGTAGAAATAGGTGACTAAAGTGTGACAAGGTAAAAAGATGTATAAAATAAATTAATAAGTTTTTAGATATTAAATGTACTTTAATATTTTTTAAATGTATAAATATATAGTCATGTTCTTAAATAGTGTGACAAGGTAAAGAGATGTATAAAATAAATTAATAAGTTTTTAGATATTAAATGTACTTTAATATTTTTAAAATGTATAAATATATAGTCATGTTCTTAAATAGTGAAAACTCGAGACCCGACTGCCCGATACTCGATAATTTCAGAAAGTTTGACGGATTTGAAACGGATTTTGGACATTAGGATTTTAAATGTAATTCGTTTGAGTAAGCTCGAGAGCCCAAGTGGGTAGGGAGTTACAAAGGCCGGCCAACCCGACCCGACGAATGATACAAGTCGAGGTGACCCAATGGCTTACCCTATCAAACCTAGCCGGACACCATGAAGTTTGATGGGTGCCAAATTTCAAATTACATCTAAACTGAGCTCGACACTAGCCCCGCCGCAGCTCTGAGTTTCCTGATTCAGTTAGCTGCCTAGGGGGTTTAATGGCGCAGAAAAGGTTGAAAAAGCTCGCCCTGACGCCCTATAAACCCACTATCCCCAATAGGCAAAGGGCAAGCTTGCCTGACCCACCCAACCGGATGTCTGAAGTACCCGTCGGTGCCTATATCCCCCCAATTCCCACCCCTAGTTGGACCTGTCGGATTAATTCCTACAGGCTAAATCCTAAATTCACTATGCTCTTCTCCAAAAGCACACAAAGACTCGGTTGTTCATCTACGTAGTGCTTTTGTACCAATGAATTATATTTCAAAATATTCAAGTTGAAATGACCAAAATATTTTCATTTCCATGCCTACTGAAACTTCTCTTGACAATGCCTTGTCAAGAAAATAAATTTTGAAACCGAAATTTAACTTCATTCCATACCTTGTCAAAGTCACTGAAGAACATTCTTATCTTGCAGGCTACATGTGAAAGGAGAAAAGTTTATGTTTAGGAAAGTTTTGTAGGCACCTTCAACATATAGGCCCGACTACAGGTGGGAATAGATCTAGACAAGCAGTCCGCGAACAACTATCCGTCCGGTTTGAGCAAAATGTACGCAGCTCATATTTGTCGGTTCGAACAACCGAACGAACGAGATGAGCATTTCAGTTTTTCTCTATGAAATGCCTATGTGTGTCCGTTTTTCTAGCAGGAAATGATGGACACTGGCTAGGCACCGAGTATACATTGTAATTCGACAAAAAATGAAAGCACTGCACTTTTCATTAATGTGAACAATACCAACAAAATTACAAACACCAAGATAAATGATCATCAATTACAAATCCTGTGGTGCTGATAAAAATATACTGTGTCGATTTAAGAGTTTGGGACCCAAGGTTTCTGAAAGTAGTGAGTCACAGAAGCAAATATTTCAACAAGGTAATTCAAACACTTCTACAAGGAGAGCTTCTCAAAGAAATATCATTAAAGATGGACTCATCGATTCTAATTAAGGATTAGGGTTTCACCATCAAGAATCAAAGGGGGCGAGAGTCGAAGAGAAGAGGGAAAAAGGGTTGGGCTTCTGATTTCTAGGGTTATATATTTTAGCCCTCTAATCTAGCACTACCATCTTAACCGAAACATCTAATGACTCATATTTATTCGAACTTATGTACGGCAGTACGGGTAAACGAACACGCTAAACAAACAGACTCCGACGACACACCAGACAAAACCCCCTTGCCCGTGTTCGATTTATCAGGCGAGGTCACTGGGCAACCACCGACCATTTAAACGCAGGCGAACGTGGGCAGGTTCTGATCCACGGGGCAAAACCCCACCCCTAGGCACGACTTGACCTCGGTGAAAGATGTTGGACTTCAAGTTTGTGGATGCCAATCCATCGCTACGCACAAAGCGTAGGTTTCGTCTGCCTGAATTGGGGTGAAGTCCCTATAGACATCCAAAGGTTCAAAGACTCCATTGGCGCTTAAAACCAAGTCATACGACCATTGCTCGACACTAAATGACACAAGTCATCTAACCATCGCTTTCAAGGCTCCAAGCTTGGAAGATTTATATCTCCGCGAAATGTAAATTGTCAGATGATCCTGTGTCAAACCATGTTCGAAAAACTCGTATACCAGATGATCTTAAATCTCATGAGGTCACAAAGAGGGCCTGCAGAAAAGAAAACTGCAGTTCTCTACTAGTAATCCGAAAACCGGATCACATTATAATAGAGCAAGGGCATCAATGGCTACCCAAAGCCAAGTAACAGATCAACCTTGATCCATTCATACATATATTTCCTGCAAAAATCTGAAATATCCTAACTCTAGATAATAAAACCAAGCACCAAAACACCACAAATAATATGCAATCAAAGTAAACTGTCTGATAAGGTTATTTAAAAGGTTTAAAACTTCAGTTTGAAATCAATAAAGACCCGAAAATTAAATAGTACGAAGATGTTTAATTTGTCTATGGTTTTTAATCAGTGATATGATGAGATGAGTCTAAGAAGAAGAAGGGGGATTACCACCACGCCGACCTCTTGAAGATCGTCCACCTCTCCCACTCCGCTGGCCATGCGCACCCCCACGACGGTTGCTTCGTGGCGGAAATGGGTTGCCATCTCTTCCCAGGTCTAGGAGGATTCTTCTAGTAGAATCTGTAATAGGTTGACTGTTGACCCAGGCCTCATATTCGAAGTCTTGTATCGAAACGGCGCCTGTAGACACGGGCAAGTTCAAGTTAACTTGCTGCTGCATCAGAGAGTTGTTGGCCCGGGAAATAGGAGCAGTTTGAGGAATCGATATTCCAGATACAGCAACGGAGCTGTAAATATCCAAGCAAGTAAACTTAATATATCATTATCGTAACACGACTACTATCAACCTAAACAATTTTGTATCAATGGAAAATAAACATAACAGTTCTACTCTTTTTTCCATAGATTTGGACGTTTTCTTAGAAGTACAAAATTAGATTGTACGGCTTACCCGTTCAAGTTACCCGAAATACTTCCAACAGGTCCAATAGTGTTCCCTCTAGGTGCGAAGTTGGGCCTCGGCATGAAACCTTGCCTGTCAATGTCATAAAGAGTTACAGATCCTGGAGCCTGACTATCCCCCGTAACATTTTGAAGATATTCAGTCAGACTCATCCCATTCACTGCATAAAAAAGTTCGCTATCATAATCTGCAATCGAGATCATAACTTGAGTTCTAAGCAGTGAATCAGAAGTTTGCTACCATTCAAGATACTTACAGGAATTCATACCCGCCGAGTGCTCGCTGCTGCAAGATTTGAAATATGAAAAGATCAAAGGAAGAACAAGATGATTATAATTGGGTACTGGTTAAGTGGAATCAAATTTACTAAACTACACAGTAGATGCCAGGAACTAACTACCTAAACAAGACAAAGATATTAAAACTTGAATAGATGAACTATCTATCGAAACATTTAACTCGTTTGAAGAAAGAATCAAGATTCAAGAATCCCCATGTTTAATGATAAACTGAAAATATAGAATGCAATCAATGATTTCGAAAAACAAAATTAAAAAACGTCAAAGACATATGTGCAGGAGTTTACCGATCTTCGCAGTCTTGAAGTTCTTATGTGTGAGCCACATCTCAGAGATTTTTCTTCTGTCTATCTAATTGACATCTAAATTCGGTGTTGCTAACTTACTATTAGCTACTATCAATCGAAACAAGTTTGTATAAATGGAAAATAAACGTAAACTTTTTTCCTTAGATTTGATTTATAGTATCTGGAAACACCTTCGGAATTAAATCCGAAAATTGTTTCCAATTTATACTGTTCTCTAAATCTGTAATATTGGATGTTTTCTTAGATGAAGTACAAAATCAGATTGTACGACTTACCCGTTCAAGTTATCCGAAATACTTCGAACAGGTCCAATAGTGTTCCCTCTAGGTGCGAAGTTGGGCCTCGGGATGAAACCCTGACTGTCAATGCCATAAAGATTTACAGATCCTGGAGCCTCACTACCCCGCAAAACATTTTGAATATATGCAAGCAGATTCATCCCACTCACTGCATAAAAAAAATCGCTATCATAATCTGCAATTGAGATCTTAACTTGAGTTCTAAGCAGCGAACAAGAAGTTTGCTACCATTCAAGATACTTACAGGGATTCACACCCGCCGAGTGCTCGCTACTGCAAGATTTGAAATATGAAAAGATCAGAGGAAGAACAAGATGATTATAATTGGGTACTGGTTAAGTGGAATCAAATTTACTAAACTAAACAGTAGATGCCACGAACTAACTACCTAAACAAGACAAAGATATAAAAACTTAAAACTTGAATAGATGAACTATCTATGGAAACCTTTAACCCGTTTAAAGAAAGAATCAAGACTCAAGAATCCCTGTGTTTAATGATAAACCAAATATATAGAATGCAATCAATAATTTTGAAAAAAAATAAAAAAAATAAACGTTAAAGGCATGCTTGCAGGAGTTTACCGATCTTCGCGGCCTTGAAGTTCTTATGTGTGAGCCACATCTCAGAGATTTTTCTTCTGTCTATCTAATTGACACCTAAAACTTACGGTGTTGCTAACTTACTATTAGCTACTCTCATGGTGAATATTTGAGAAAAAAAAGGTGAACAGAGAAAAAAAATAGGGTAGTTACATTTAGATATGTACGGCGTGGAAAACAAAAATTTCCGTTGCTTTCACTATAATCATTTTACATATTTTTCTACGAGCATTATGTAGGTTCGGATTTCGGAACACTTTTTTGGGGGTTTGTAAAGTGAACTTCATTTTGACCTAGAGTAAACTCGGAAGGGAATACAATTTACAAGCTAGTATTATTTAAAAACGAAAGTTTTAAGTTTTAACTCAAAAAATTGTTGATAAGAAGATAACAGTCAAGATATGGTTAAAGAGCAAA
>BEHA01004536.1:133552-173552 GCA_002897215.1 Eschscholzia californica subsp. californica
ATGATTAACTAGGATAGAGTCTAGCTCACTTTTTATGGCCTCTTTCCATAAGCTTGCATCTACTGAAGTTATGGCTTCATGATAAGTCTTTGGATCAGTCTCAATTAAGAAACTAGATACAAACTCATCATTAAGCCAGTCTACACCTTCAGATAGAAAAGCAGTATTGAAGTCGGGACCAAAAGTTTTCTCTATCCTACGTCTCTTACTTTTCCTAAGTCCTGTTCCATCTTCTACACTATCTGTGGTGGAGATAGATGGGAGCATACTGTTGGGCACTTCGTCATGAGTGGGTAAATCAGTAAGTGACGAATCATTCATAGGAATATTTTCAACAGGTAGTTTCAAAGGAAACTCATGCTCAAAGAATTCAGCATCTCTAGATTCCGTTATTGTTTCATCTTCCAATAACATGAATCTATATGCTGCACTATTTTGAGCATAACCAATAAATTCAGAATCAACTGTCTTTGGTCCGACACTGACTTTCCTAAAGTCAGGTATACCCACTTTGGCCAGACACCCCCACACTCTTAGAAATTTCAGGTTAGGTGCATAACCTTTCCATAATTCATAAGGTGTTCTGTCTAGCCCTTTGTGGGGTACTTTGTTGAGTATGTGGCAGGCAGATAAGATCGCCTCCCCCCACAGTTCATCGGGTAATCCTGAGCTTAGAAGCATGGCATTCATCATGTTTTTGAGTGTCCTGTTTTTCCTCTCCGCAACACCATTCTGTTGTGGCGTATAAGGAGCACTAAATTCATGGATGATTCCATGTTTTTCACAGAAGGATTTAAGGGTGTTAGAGTTATACTCTCCTCCCCTGTCAGACCTAAACCTCTTTATTTTTCTGTCTAGTTGGTTTTCTACTTCAGCCTTATAATTTAGAAAAGCTTCTTCAGCTTCATCCTTAGACCTCAAGAGGTAAACTTTCGTGTACCTAGAATAGTCATCTATGAAGGTAATGTAGTATCTCTTACCTCCTCTGCTAGCTAGGTTTCTGAAATCAGCTAAGTCTGAATGTACTAGTTCTAAAAGTTCTGTCGTTCTAATTGTGACATTCTTAAAGGACAGTTTCGCATGTTTAGCTTCTACACATATGGGACATCTAGTGTGATCATCAAGATCGTCTGCACTGATGATTCCATTCTCTTTAAGTTTCTTAATAGAAGCGTAATTAACGTGTCCTAGTCTACCATGCCATAAATTAGAAGACTCAACGATATAAGCAGAACTAGAAGTATTATTAATTTCTGAATCGACGTTCACTACAAAAAGGCCCCCACTCAGATATCCCTTCCCAACAAAGACTCCATTCTTAGAAATTACAATTTTATCAGACTCAAAAACTAATTTTAAACCAGCTTTGTTGAGAAGAGATCCCGAGATCAGATTCCTCCTTAGTGTGGGCACGTAGAGAACATCGTTCAGAGACAGATTCTTTCCAGAGGTGAGTTTCAGAAGAACCTTTCCTTTGCCCACGATTCCAGCTTTTGCAGAGTTGCCCATGTAGACGCTGGATCCATCGTTCATCTCCTCGAAGGTCTGAAACATCTCTCTGTTTGCACACATATGCCTGGAAGCTCCTGTGTCTAGCACCCATTCATGTTTGCTTTCCACCAAACAAGTCTCAGCTACTGCAGCAATGATCTCTTCAGGTTCAGCGATATTCAGTACAGCAACGTTTGAGCGTTGGTCCTTCCTCTGGTTGCACTGGTATGCTTTGTGTCCTGATTTTCCACAGACATAGCAGAGACCTTTCGATTTCTGGATCTTCGAGTTGGACTTGACTCCTCCAGTCTTACTCTTTCCAGACTTCTTCTTCTTCTTATTAGTTTTGGACCTGTCTTTGTTTCCAGAGGGAACAGATTCAACCAAGTTAGCAGAAGGGGAATTCAAAGAGAGGTTAGCAAACTTATCCTTGAGGCGATTTGCCTCTTCAGTCCTCATGTGACTGATCAACTCCTGAAGGGACATGTCCTTCTTCTTGTGTTTCAGATGGTTTCTGTAGTCACTCCAGGATTGAGGAAACTTTTCCAGCAGAACATTGGCTTGAAGGATTTCACACATCTTCATGCCTTCAGCAAGTATTTCAGCAACCAGGTTCTCATAGACATGAACCTGCTCCATGATGGAAGAGTCATCGTTGATTTGGAACTGTAACCACTTTCCCACGATGTACTTCTTCCTTCCAGCATCGTCAGCTCCGTATTTCTTTTGAAGGGTATCCCAGATATCCTTAGCAGATTTGTAGTTGACAAACAAGTCGGATAACTTGTTGTCCATATGATTCAGCAGATGTCCTCGAACGATTTTGTTGTCTTTCTGTTGTTTGACAACATCACCATTCGAAGTAGAAGACCTATCCTTAACAGGGGTAATATCGATGTCGATTGAAGAAACAGTGGATAAATCCTCGAACAGAATATAATCAACTTCGAGTTGTTCGAAGAAGATAAGCAGCTTCTGTGACCACCTCTTGTAGTTAGTTCCATCAAGAGGGATCATCTTTGACATATCAGGTAGGGTTTTGAGATTAACAGCAGCCATTGATCAGAAAATCACTTTCAAATTGTTGGAAAACTAGGGTAGATCAATGGAACTGTCGGATAGAAAACAACTGATTCACTGTGTCGTGGTATGGAGGCCACTGCCTTGAAAGTGATTTCGGAGTAACCGGGGTGCTAATTACTTGATTCCGATCACTCCCCAAGGATTGACCACAGCTTACTTCCTCTGTCTGCACTAACAGAGATAGTAATGGAGATAACAGAACTCGAAAGCTTGAACAGTCAGAGAGAGGAAGATAGCCGAAATTGAGTTGTATATTTTCTCTCTTGAGTTCGGCCGGTATATATAGCCTCTGAGAAAACCCTAACCGCCTAGGAAACGTGGTAGAGAAGTTAAGGGAGTGGGAGATAAACTCGGAAACTGATTAACCCTACGAAATCAGTTAGAGATATGCCCAAATACTGATTAGGTTAAGCTCCTAAGCTCCCAAGCTCCCGAGCACGAGCACCCGGGCACCCGGGCACGCGGACACCTGGGCACGCGGACACCCGGGCTCCCGGGCTCTCGGGCACCCGGGCACACGGGCACACGGGCTCACGGGCACACGGGCTCACGGGCACACGGGCTCACGGGCCACGGCCCAAAGGCCCATAAGCCCAAATAGCCCAAACAAACCAAGTGGCCCAAATAGCCCAAATAACCCAAGAGGTCCAAATAGCCCAAATAGCCAAAGAGACCAAATTGGTTAAAAGCCCAAATGCCTCACATGTGTGCGCGCGCGTGTGGGAGCCTTCTCTACTCCACCATGTGCTTTACAATGAGTTGTCAAGCAACTTATTATAAGGCACATTTAGTTTCACTAGTTGAGAGATGTGGGACATTAATTGTCTAGAGAAAGAGAGCTTTGAATGCCATCTTACATCTAGAGGTGGACCCCACCCATGTGCTAACTAGAAGACAAATTGTCTTGACTAGTAGTGAGTGGGTGAGGCTCACTTCTCAATTAATTATTAGATGGTAATGGGCCCAACCATGGAATCACCCAAATGGGCCCAACCATTGTATAAACCCAACACAGGAGAGTAAGTATTGGAGTATATGAATATTTTCTTTATTAATTTAGGTGGAAGTTTCGTCCACGGATCCACGTAGTTGTGACGAGAAGGGATAAGAGAGGTCTTAATGGATTCAACATAAATCAACTTCATGTGAAGTTATTCTTGACAATGTGACGTGGGAATGAATGCCAGCCATAATACGACTACTAATTTGTATATTTAGGGATACCGGATACATAATCTTAACACTATACAACCTTCTGCCTTTTTAAGATATTATAGAATAAATCAGTGTCTTTTTCGAAAAAATGCAATATAAATTTTGTAATGATCTTTTTTATTTTATTTTCATTTTTAATTGTTGATAATGCAACACTTTTATGGTCCTTGCAACAAAAAAACATTTTTATGGTCTAATGTGTTAAATTTTCACATGCCAAGTGTATTTAGAAAAATTTCATAAAAAAAAAAGTGTATTTGGAAAGTAAAAGTAAGAAAAACTCAACTATTTTTTTTTTGTTGAAAAGTAATATATAGATTAGCTAGAAATTAGAGTTCTATTACAATACAACTTACAAAGAAAATAAGGTACATTTTTCCAAACCTTCGATCTGTTTTTCTTTCTTGCCCATTTAGCCAACTTATCCGCTGCTTTATTGAAGTTCCTGCTTGTATGTGAGAATTTAACTATTTCCAACCTCCTTTTTATTTCTTGGATTCTATTGATATGTATTTGGGATTGCCATTGAATATTATTCTTTCCAGTCTGTAGATATTTTATGATATTAATGTTGTCACTTTCGATAATGATTCTTTTATATTCATGAGATTCTGCCCATTGCATTCCTTTGAGAATCGCAATGGCTTCACCTTCCTCCGGGTTTCTGCTTCTTGAAGTGTATGAGACAGTTTCGACTAATTTAGATTCATTGCCATGGATCAATTCATTCAACAAAAATGAAAAAAAAACTATTAGAAAATCAATTCAAATGTAGTAGATATTTTTCCTTGGCTATAAATAACTAGAATGTTAGTGCTTCAAGATTGACATAATAAAAGTAGCGGATAACTGATGTTGTGTAGATTTATTTTCATAATATAGTATATTATATATACACTAGGTATAACCCGTGCCCTAAGGGCACGGGCAGTTGTGTGGCGAATATGTACTATTCTGATTGTTTAACCGATATTTTTCTTCAGTGTTGAGCCATGCACTATAAACAATGTCTCTTCATCTTAACATTTGTTTCTCAGCGTGAAAAAATTACATCACAAAGAAAATAAAGAGAAGACTTTTCTAGTTCTTTCACTAATATGGAATTAAATTGGGTTAGAAATAGTGCGTCCATCGATTTCACCAAAAGTTCTCAACCGTATTCATGTTGTTTGTGCATAAACGCAACTACAAACTTGTTTAAAATCTTCAGAAAAAAAATGTCATGAAGAACGAGGGTTAAAAAAGTTGAAAACAAATTATTTGTTGTAAATTGGTCGTACCAAATTTCTTGAAATTTCAAAACTTGCAGAAAGAACAATGTCATAACAAAATTTGCAGAATATTTAACAACTAAAATAAACAACAAAAACAACAATGAAATTCCTGGTCTTTAAATTCGTAGATCATTTAGTTACGTTAGTGTCAATAGTAACTTGGTTTATACACAACTCTTCTCCTATATATGAGCTTTTCTTCTCCTGCTTTTCACCATAAACACCTTTCATCGAACACTTCTCGGTTTGGCGAGGTTTGAAACTTTCTGCCAAACACTTTTGTATTTCATTTTGTTTTGAGTTCTGCTCAAGAGTGGGCGAAACCTTTCAACATGTATTTGTTATATTCTTCATGTGTTTTCTCCTGTGAACATTGGATGAGAATTACCTGTAAGTATATTGAACAAAGACCACATAAACAACAAATTCTACTGGATAAGTTTCATGTCTTCAAGAAGGTTTGAATTTTTTATTAATATTTCACATTTTTCTAAAGGGACTTGTATGTGTATTCAAATTGTAATGATTAATTTCACTCATTTGCTAATAGTATTTCAGATCTAATGAAAAATGGTCATTACACACTTAACATTAAAGCTTCAGTTGTATAAAGTTTTCCTTTCGTTTTTTATTAATTTATGGTGGAGAGCTTTTGCCATATGTTAGTTAACATATGATAAGGTGATCAATCAAATTGATTCAGAAGAAAATCCTGAACTCCTAACTTGTCAGTGTCATAGCATACTCCCTGGTGCTCCACTATTTTACTATCACCAGCAAATTCGTCTGTTTGAATCTCTTCAGAACTAATGTATGTTGATATCAACATTTCCTTAACCGAATAGGAGTCCATTAGTTCAACAAGAAAAGAATAGGAGTCCATTAGTCAATACATTTGGTTGGTTTTTATAATTTTCGTAGAAACCTTAGTTCATATCAGGTAAGGGTAAAGTACATACCTCTTTGTTCGGCTGATTTTGCTTTCGGTTTCTACCTTAAGATTATTTGGCAAATCGTGTGCCTTTGAAATCGAGGATTGTGTGGTGTATAAAGTTCAAGCTTTTGACCTGGTCATCTTTGAGAATGCTTAAGAAGTTATAGATAGCTACTACTTTTTTCGACAAATGCATTGCAAATATATTTTCTTCAACATTGACCTTGACAGAAACATTTAACTTGTTTGAGCATTTACCTTCAATGGTGATAGTTCTTGGACACGATTGGTGAAAAACGAAGAACTGAGCGTGTGATATTGACGATTAGAAGGAAAAAGTGTCGCGTTGTAAAGCATCTTCATCATAGTCACCCTACAGAAGACGGTGTTTAGCTGAAGCCATCGCCAACAGTCGAGCATAATCAAGTCTAAAGAAGTTGAAGATATCATCCAACCTCCACTGATTGACCAAAACCTGCTTATAAGAAGATCCAACTTACACTAACCAGGTTGGTATTCGACGACATAGATGAACAAAATATTCTCCTTACGGTTCAACTCATAAATATTATCAAGAGACAATGCCTACGCTCTGGCAGTATTAAACAATATTATCTTTCTATGTTGATGCATGTTCTTTCTTCCTTTTCAGCATATAGAAGGTCCTTAAGTATGCACCTGTTGCAACATAACATAAAATTAGTCATAACATACATTTCAAACAAAGATGAAAGAAACCTGCATAAACATTATAAAGAATAAATAACCAAACCTGCATATAAATGATGGTATACTTTCATCTTTGCAACAATCAACCATATATGAATATATCAAAATTGAATATGAAAAAATCCACCACGACAAATTACTCACTAAAATCATAACTAATTTATAAAAATTGAATATGAACAACCCACCATGACAAATTACTAATAGAAAGAAAGCAAAATTGAAAAAGAAAATCAGAACCTGACGTTTTTTATTAATAACTTGAGACAATTTGGTCGATGTAAACCATGAAGCGTATGAGTTTTATATAGAGGTAGAGTAATTAGTATCTCCATCTCACAGAGTTTGAATAAGAAGACCAACGAAAATCGTAACTTGCCTCTCTTTGGTCGGAGTGATAGGAATAGCTTCATTCGACTTTGGACCTAAAATTCTTAAAAATCATTTCAACTGAAATGTATAATAAAGTTGAAAAGGTGGGACTACCAATAATTTCTGCAGTATGAGGTTGACTTGGACGAAACAAGGTTTGAATTGGCAGCAAATGAGGTACCTTTATTTATTCTTCTTGTTCTTCTTCTTTCGTTGTTCTTCTCTACATATGATCGGTCGAATTGAGATCATTGGAATGAAATTCAAATTGATTACAAACTGGTTGATAGTGTAAATGTAATAATGGAGTACAGGATTTGATGTTGATACCTAATTTTCTTTTAGCTTTGGATTTGGCGAAAGACTCCAGTCCTTCTTCTCGGGTTACAAACATAAATTGCTTATTCTTCTTCCCCATCTTCTTCTTTTGTGAGCTCTTCCTGTAACTGTTTATTAAAAGAGAGAAGAAAACAGAAAGTCATCTTATAAGGTCAAATTTAATCCAAGTGAGTTATCAAAACAAACCCTAAATCCTACTCAGTAGTCATCTTATCCTGCCACTATTCCAGCACCTATGAAAGCAGAATTGAGAGGAAAAATCTCGAAACTTCAGGCATTGTAGGCTATGATAACGTTAGAAACGATTCCTAATTCCAGGAAAAAATTATCATAGGCGAAAGCTGCACGCTGCAGAGTAGGGAAAACAAAATGGAAGCCATTAGAGGCTTTCCAAATGCATATTTCGCGAAACTTTTGCCCACCTTAAACGCTTGTGAGAGGTCTTAGCCTCTTAGGCATATAATAGATGTGAATATTAAGTTGAGTAAAATTAATAACTAACATGTCTCAAACAATAGAAAATATCAGACATCAGGGTCATACTGAAATACTAACCTTAGAATGGCAGCTCGTTTCTCCTCTAACAATCGACATAATTCCACCTTCAACCAAACCACCTAGATAAAAGTTGTTTCTCCATTAAAAGTAAGAGAAGTAAAACATCCAAGTAGCTTGTCAACTGATTACGCAAGAGAAGTAAAACATCCATGTAGCTTGTCAACTGATTACGCACCATGCGGGCATGCAACATGAAACGTGCATTTAATGAATATGTACTCAAGAAGAATGTCTCAAAATAACAATTACTTATAATGCCGGCTGCATAAAAGATCGCATGCAAAAAAGATGTCGTTTTCACCAAGCATCAAAGATAATAAATAAGTACTAACAGTAGGAAGGATAAACTTTAAATGATATGGCAAAATAAGAGAACTTCACTATATTCTTTAGGCCAAATAATAACCCAAAGTTCAAGTTACCAAGAAACAGCCTAAATTGACCTTTCGTGAATATTTCCTTGATCAACTTCTCGAGTACACAAGTTCCTCGAAGAGCACTCTATCCCTGCTTGTGTAAGCCATGAACCTAGAGTCCTCGTTATGCTCTTGCATGCTAGTTCAAGGGAAACCGTATGATTGTTTGCGGTTTAAAAAGACTGCAAACGTCACGGCGTCACGAAAATTATGTGGGCGCCATATGCACCTAAAGTAGCCAACAGCAGATGTAGCTTCAGCAAGACATCTGAGGTGTGAAAAGTATTCGCAAATATTCACATCGTACAAGTTAAGCCCTATAGACGCATCAGAAGGCTATTTTTCATATACAGAAACTAAAATATGTGAATATTATAGGAAATAGATTTACCTGTTCTTGAAGATCTGGAACAGAATCTGCAGCCAAATCCCTGTTGAACCACTAAGAAAATCCTCCACATTATTAGATCCAGATCCCAAACCACCATTTGTTTGTGTATCACCTAATCCTTCTGTTGTACCACCATTTCATAGTTCATTCACATGAACATGAAACACGTGAATTCAGAAAAATTTGTATTATGGACAAAAAAGATCAAATCCTTTTACTTTTGATTTGCCTTCGGTGGAACAGCGTTCATAAACCCAAGCATTCGCATTTTACAAAATCAACTTTAGGTACATAAGGGTTCATAAACCCTAGCTTCCACAAAATTGAACTGCTCCTAATCCTAGCCTGCTCTCTCTCACTGTCACTCTCTTATCCTATACACACTCTCTCTAACCGGAATCAGTGGAGGTTGAGTGAGACCGAAAAGATGGAGTAATGAAAAATGATTTAATCAATACTAATAATTCAAAGTCAATAACCTAAATGCAAAACAATCAAATTTGAAGCTTTAAAAAGAATAGAAAAGAAGAGGGAAGAAATACCTACATGTTAGATAACAAATCCCAAATACGAAAGTTCCATAAACATCTGATGAATCTCTCATTGAAGAAACCGATGTAGAGATAGAGAGAAAAATCGAAGAGAATTTGTAATGCTGATGGAATGGAAGAGTCACTCCTCTTCCAGTGGAGACACAACCGACGGTATAATGAGAGAAGGTGGAGGGTTGTCTTCTTCTCAACGTTTTTGGATCAGAAAGTGAGAGAGGGAGAGAATGAGAATGAAATCTCATTAAGAGGTTTAGGCGTTGCAGACAGATTGATGGGAAAAACTTAAACTGAAAGAGAGAATGAGAATGAAATCTCATTAAGGGGTCTGGGCGTTTGAGAGAGAGAGAGTGAAGGGGTTTGGGCGTTGCAGGTACTTGGTGGAGAGAGAGAGTTATTTTAATCTGAACGTTGAACCAGCCCGGGGAATTTCGACGGTCTAGATTCAGAGTCTAATTTACTTTCTTGCTTGTAGTGGGTGAATAAATTTGGGAGGGTAACGGATCAAAGGGTGTGGATTGCATCAAAAACGCAACGGACGACTGGATTTGTGTTTCGGCTTGTCCCAGTCAGCACAAAACATTGTGTTTTGTTATATAGATAGGTTTTTAGCAATCAATACCACATTTCGTGTATGGTACACCATCCTAATATCCAATACAAAAAGGTGTTACCATGTCCATTTACACATAAAGTTGTCTTCCTACTCTTAGGCTGCCATGTGATGGATACCGGATTTGAGCCTAGAAGGAGCAAAGTTACGTATCCGACCGACAAAAATATTGCAAAAACAATAATTAACAAAAGTGAAGTTATGAACACGAATACGTTATATAGCAGGTTGTATTAAAAGTGTGTGTTAAATCAATGACGGAACTAGGATTTTATGTAAGACATGACTGGCCACTTGTTTTTTTTTATGAAATATGATAGGCACTTGTTAAAACGGTACGAAGTAAAAAGTGATTCATATGACTAGATCTGGATGAGGAAATTTATAGTGTAAATACATCTTTTTTTATTGTATCTATTAATTGTTGAACGTGTACTTTTTCAACTGCCAAGGGTAGTTTAGAAAGCTATTGAAATCATTGAAATTAATTGAAAGTAGTTGAGCACAAAATACATCATCAATTAGTGAACAGTAATTTTATTTAAAATCATAATACTCGAAATCATAAGAATGAAAATTGACAGGTACACAAATTACGATGGTAATCGACAAAAAAATAAAATATTTATAAACAACTAACTAGTGATATAGAGACAAAAAATGGAAGAGATTTAAATAAAGGGAAGAACAACAATGACCTTTTCACCTTTTTTTTCGTATGTGAAAATAAATCTAAACGGTTATAGAAAGAGGAAAACGTCATTGAACATTAGTGGGAGGGTATAGCCTTCCTTCAAAGAAAACAAAAACCAAAAGAAGGGATTTAACCTTAGGATCTTTATGTCTTAAACAAAATCAGAATCACCAAGCTACCACTATTTTTAGGAAAAATAGGGAACAAAATAATGGGGACAGAGAGATTCAGACTCGTAACCTAATACACGTGCAACCAAGGCCAATACCAACTGAACCACAATATTTTATTTGTCAAATATTAACTTCTAACATAATTATTTGAGAACTAACCCTGGTTGTTTCATCCACTACACTACCTCATAATATAGATATTCGCAGCCAAAGTTAGTCTTCGTGTAGATCCGCCCTTGAATTTGCATAACTATACAACACAATGTTTTTGTTACTAATACTCGTAGAAAAAATTGGGAGAACTAACTTTTATTATTTAAGTAGTTCAATAAAAAAAAATAGTTAATGCTCTGGACAAACAGAAACTAGTTAATGATGTGTCTTGAATTTGTATTGTATATTCCCTTCTTTCCACCCTTTTTAAGCAAAAGAAATTTAGCTGGACAATGCAAAAAACAAGGGTCAGGGATTTAGCTGTCCGCGTGACAATGGGGAGTACGTCACTAGTGTTTGTTCTCAAATTTGTTGTCTCATCTCTCATACATGTCCATTATTTTATCCTTTTCCTTTCTCCATTGTTTTGCCATTTGAACTGGACCTACATGTTTTGCTAGGAACTTGTCAGGTTGACACGATATTTATGTTGTAAATGAAGATCATGAACAAATCAACCACATGTATCGCTAAATTATAAAGGTTATAAATCCAATAGAGTGACTGCGAGACTCTATATATGTTTTGATTGTAATTAACATTGATTATCGAATGAGAATTATCTCTTATATCTAACTCAATCATTGTATCTAGAGCCTAAAAGTTCCAACGAGTATTGAATTAGATCTTAGTGAATTTCTGCGAAACCGACGACAGTAGCCAATATATCAATGACCGTCGTCGGCGGATTATTGTCTATTAGTTTTCTTCTTACAAATATTTATATCTATATAATATTGATGAAGTACATTTTCGTTGAGGTATTGACTGTAAGGTGAAAAATTATATCTGTCAACTATAACATAGGAGACAAGTTATACTTGAATATCAATTTTTAGTATTACATATGGGCCCTTCTCAAATGGTGGATTTTTTGGGACATACACAAAAATCTTTGAGGCATAAAGACTTAGTCAACAAAAATTGACTTAAGGGGCATATTTATTTTTTAACCGAACAATTCACTTTATTGAATTTTGCTCCCTAATCTTCATCTCTTTGTCTCGTTATCGATTTTGTTCTTGTTTCTATCTCTACAATTGAAGAATCTAAGATTAATCCCTAATTGAAGATGCAACAAAGAGATTATAACAAGTATCCTTACCACCCATGCCAATCTCACCTTCCTTTCCCAACAACCAAGCCTTAACCCTAATCACAACGATCTCCTACCATTCTTCTTCATCAAAATCCCATGAACCACTTCATTCTTCTTTCTCTTCCATTTCTAAATTAATCTATGAAAATAACAGCTGCTGTGTTTTCTACTTCAGTCTCTCTTCCCTCCTCCAAATCATTTTCTCTCTCTCAAGAACATCTAACACCTTCTCTGACATAATCAACCTTGCCACGGTAACGACTGAAGTTCCTACTGAACTAGTGAAGATTTTTAAGAAGAATGATGAAGGTGTTATTGTTAATAAATACAAACCTAAGGATCCTTACACTGGTATGTGCTTTCTTAATAGCAAGATCCAAGATTACTGGTGGTGATGCTCCTAAAGAACTTGGCATATGGTTTTTAGCACTGAAGGTGTTTATTTCATTTCTGCACCGAGTTTCAGTATCCAGACCCTATTTGATTTCAAAAACTATATCCTGTTTTAAACAACCCCACAAGAACAAGAGTTTTGATCGAGAAATGAAGGGGCGTTTAGAATCTTCATCTGATCATTTGAAAGTATTGATCTTACTTTTATCTTTTGGTGATTTAGGGGAAATCCTATGTAGAGAAGGTCAGTCAATTGGAGTAGTTGTAGATGGAATTGACAAGAGCGGGAGAAAGGTAGTAAGAAAGAGAAAGGGGGAGAGAGGAATCGTGAGGGAAAGAGAGAGCAGTAGCAGCAGAAGAAGTGACAGGAAGAGAGAATGAGAGAAAAAAAAAAGAGAAGATGAACATTAGGAGGCGAAAAATAACAAAGTCAATTTTTGGATTCAACATAAAGATGTGCCCTAAGTTAAATCCGGTTGACTAAGGTCTTAATGCTCCAGAGGTTTTTCTTCATTCCCCAAAGTTGCGGACTCTCAAAATAAATTTTGAGTTTACAAATGTGAGGGTATGAAATCGCGAGTCGAGAAGTCAAGAGGATCGGGCCGTTGACCGCAAGTCAAATCTCCACCTGTTAATATTTGTACGGGCACCAACGACGTCTTTGAGCTTAACCTGTGACAAGAGACAAAACACACGTGACCGTAAGATCCCTGGGACACCAGGATGGTGCTGATTTTAGGGGGCTCCGACGGTCAAGTTAGTAAACTTGACAAATATTGAATACGAATAATGAACCAGAGTTTGAGTTATCGAGTTAAATATGTTATCTGAGCAAGACGATCATAGGAAGAGAAGGTGATACAACCAGGTGTATGCTTGCCTAATTCTCTGATCGTCGAGTTAGATAAAGTACTTGCACCTTTTGGTCGTTAGGAGTGAGAAAGGTCTGTCGTCCTCCTTGACAAAGTAGTTGTCAGGAGAGGGAAAGAGCATTCGCTCTTCCTTGATCAAGTGGTCGTCAGAAGAGAGAGAGAGAGAGAGATCGATCGTTCTTCCTTGATCAGGCGGTCGCCTGGTGGGAGAAAGATAAGTCGTCTTCCTTGATCAGGTGGTCGCCTAGAGAGAAAGATATGTCATCTTCTTTGATCAGGTGGTCGTTTGGAGAGAGAAATATCAGTCGTCTTCCTTGATCAGGTGGTCGTCAAGAGAAAGATGGTGATAGTAGCAGTCGTTGGTTGTCTTCCAGAGGTTTAGATGATCGATGTGAGAGGGAAAGTAAGTGGTCAGTTGATTGCAGGTGAAATTGGATGTCGGGTGTTGTTATCCGTCCTTCGATGCTGTAGTCGACAGTTGGAGTCGTCCTTATATTGTGTTTCGTGGTCCACTGTCTCCTTTGGTCAACTGTCAGGTTGTGGTGAGTTGTTGCCTTGAGTACGGTAACGCATGAATGCGAATATCGTAACTCCCGTCCAACGGATATGTTGATGATATCCTTGGCCGACCATTATCTTGAATAGAAGTAACGCCTCAACGGGCATATGGGACGAAGGTCCGCTTAGGAAATAACGACCAACCTCTTTGTGTAGGGTTGTCTTCTCTATCCAGGGCTGACTTCTTTGTGTAATGCGCGTGTCACCCCTAGTGTTTGAAGATGAATGGGATGGGCCCATTTGGTTCATGGACTTGGCCCTTATGTGGGCCCACTAATCATGGATTCCTCGGGGCGCTCCTGATGACGTGCTTTCGCCTATACAACAAATGTGGTCATTTAAATAAGAGTGACTGTGCTAACAAGAGGAGATCAAATTTGAATTTACGAAAAACAGGAGGCCAAAAAAGAAGCTAAGATAACTCTTTAAATAATGTTAGTCACAACTATTGATAAGATCAATAAAGATTACATCATTGTTCACTGATATCTTATTTTTCTACAAAAAAAAAAAAAAAGAAAACATGGAATTTGTATATGATCAATATCTAATTAAATTATTCTTCATTGACCAGTTATGAGATGAGGTGTGATGAATGCTTTATCGAATAGGTGGACACGAGTTTGCAAATTGGTTACCTTGCATTAGAGAATGCATACAATACAATTGTTTCGGTTATGTGTTTTGATAATGCTTCCTAACAAATTAAAGAGATGTAGTTAGTTTAGAAAAGAAAAACAATAAAATTAAGTAAAGAAGAAGTAATATAAAGAGAAGTGGTTAAAGGAGTATTCAACTTTCAAACTAAACACTCCAACAAATCTTCACGAGAATGATTAACCCTACTGTCTGATACTTTCTGCTGTGAGACGGGTGTTACAATTTTTGGAATCTCACTTCAGAACATCTCTCTCTCTCTCTACTGACGGCCCATGAGCCTCAAATGCCGTATCCGGGCTAGTGGGTTGTGTACGCGATCCACAAAGGATCCTTTTCACTTATGCGAGGTTATAAGATGACCAGGATTTTACCAATTTCAACACCCGGTAACCACCCACCCAAAATCCACTTTTACAAAACACACATGACACAACCCCTTATAATTAATGCACCTCCTCCTACTTTTTATCACCAAAGAATATGGCTGCAGTTTTGGGCATCCTAAAAGGTTTTTGAAATTTCTAAGGTTTTGTGCGAAAAGTCTTGAATGTCCATCAACCCCACCACCACTCTTTTTTTTAACGTGGACAAAGATCAATGACATGATGTATGAATGACAAGATGTCATTGTGGGCCACCGTATAAAAGTATAAGAGTTCTTTTTCCTCTTCTCCTCCCACCACCATCATTTTTTTTCTCTCTCTCTCTCTCCATCTCTTTCTATCTTTCCCTCTCTCTCCCTTTCATTTTCTTTCCTCTTTTGTCTCTCTGCTTAATCTTTTTCTTCTTCTCTCTTTCTATCTCTTTCTGTTCCAACGAAGGGAAGGTCCCTTTGCCGAAACAAAGAGATATATAAAGAGAGAGGGATTGGCGTCGGAGGTCGTAGGCAGTGGTAGTGGTGGTTAAAGGTGGTGGTGGTGGGAAGGAGAAGAAAAAGATTTTTTTAGTGGTAGCCGACAATGACAGTTTGCCAGTAACCCTTCGCCGACGTGAAGATAAGAAGATGCCAGCAACGCTCCTTTAACAACAACAAAGGTATACAGATATAGAAAAGTAAATATATAGCTATCTTCTTCCTCTCTATCCACCTTCGTTAGGGCCGACCCTGAATCTAAAACAAAAAAAGACTTGTTTTGGGCCAACAAATTTTGGTGGCCACAGTTTTATGTATAATGTTCCAAATTCGTAGGTGCCTAAAAGAGAAAATGACCAACCCAAACCCATAATGCAACTAAAGAATAAAGTTGACTACTTTTAGGTCTCGTTTGACAACATAAAAGTAAAATTTATTTATCTTTTAGTAAAAGTTGACTACTTCAAGGTCAAGCTACTAATTAGGGTCGGCGGGTATATAGACCAAAATAATGTTCAAAAAATGTTTATGATCCAATCTTCCCAAAATATGGATATTTAGTCCTTTTACATTATAGACATAAAAACCCTCACTTTCTAAACACATTACCGTCAATGTCCCATGCTCAAATTTCGCGTGGAGATTTATTAGCAAAAATATGGAGATTTATTAGCAAAAATATGGATATTTATTAGCAAAAAATGGATAGAAACAAATCATAATTTCTCTATCCTCTAAACAAATTTGGAAATCAAATTTTCTCTTTCCTATTATCTGAATCAATCAGAAACCAAAATCCTAACCAAAACGAAACGCCATCAATACGAATATTTTCAAATCAATTTTCTCTTTCTTCTTACAGATTTGGAAACCAAATCAATTTTCTCTATCTTACTATGTAATTCTTTTTTCGATTCAAATCAATTTTCTCTCACTTAACTTTCAGATTTGGAAAGAGTATATTTTTTGGGATCAATTTAACGTGATTTGGGGGTTAATATAGCACTTTCTCTCACTTAACTTTCAAATTTGGAAATACTATATTTTTCTGGGAACATTAAAGCAACATCTGTTTTCGTTTTTACTCGTACATAAATACACATCGAATACAAATTATGAAACAAATACGTAAATTATGTGTTATTTATGACGAGGAAACCATCATTTGTCAAGTATACAACGTAATTTGTCAAATGTATGTGGGTCTTGTTCAATAAATTACACATAATTTCTTTTACATTACACATCGTTTACATTCTGTTACAAAAAAACGTACAAAATCCTCTCTGGTTCAAAAATGGTACCCATCCATGTACTCTCCATTTGTAGTCTTGAGCAGGACAAACAACAGTTACACTATATTGTCGAAGAGCATATCCAAATGCTTTTGCATCACCAGGAAACAACTGACCAACTTCAGTAAATATTTTATCCCAGCCATCAGGTTTTAGTTTCGTTGACTTTGATTTGATGATTCTCTTTGAAATTCCATCTGTTATATCAAATCTACACACATAAATACACATACATTAAACAAAAAAATAATATGTTGTATTATAACTACATGTACAGTTCCGTAAATTAGGTATAATGTTTGTCAAATTTTGACAATATTTGAAGGTTTTGAGTAGTTTCGTAAGCTTAACAAGGCTACTGTTTTGGGTGAAAAGTACACGTAATGGTAAATAAAGAATACATAAGTTATGTGCACTTATACGATGGACATTAATATAATGTTTTGGATTTTCTTGATAAAGTATGGATAATTTGTTACAAAATACATATATTATGTTTTTTGTTATAAAACATCGTACGGAAGATGTTTGTGTAATTTACTGTAGATTATGGGAATTTACTGTAAGGTACAGGTAATGTAAATTCTGTTATGAAGAACCGTACGGAAAACCGTTTGGTTCATATATCTGTACGGATAGAACAATGAGGTCTGAAGAAAAAAAAATGTGAAAATCATTAAACTTAAACTACTATCTAAAGAATGATGATATGATGATTGATTCAAAAAATAACATACTCGATTTCAACTAATCAGATCTTTTAAACATCAAGATAAAAAACAATAATGAAAATTTAAGAGAGAGAAAATAAACATCAAACATTATAAATTAATGAAAAGTAAAGAAATCTTTGATACTTTTACTCAAAATCAGATATGATTAACTTTAGAGAGAGAGAGAATTTGTTACAATAACCTGAAACACAATACAAAATCTTATCAATGGAACGAAAAATTACTTCTGTAATGTGTTTTACCTGATAAAGGATGAATAAGATGATTTCAACTGCTCTAATGAAGAAGAAAGTAGATTTCTGAGATTAATGGATGATTGCCAAACGATTCTGATTTAGAGAGAGAGAGAAAACTAGAAAGTTTCGGTTAATGAAGATAATGAAGATCACGGTTACTCAGTTTGGGAACGTGATGGGAGAGAGAATGGTGGAGATAAAAATGAAAAAGATATTTGGTGAATTTGAAGATAAATGTGTTTTTATATTTAAGGAAGGTTAGTTTAGGTATTAAGATTTATTATGTATTCTAGGGATTTGTGTTTTCTCTCTGGATGTATACAAATGGACTAGATATCCATTAATATTAATATTTTGGTTTTTAAACTCTTAATGAGATTAGGGAGGACTAAATCTACTATTAGGGGCCATTTTTTGGTCTACACACTAAAAAATTCTACTAATTATAAAGAAAAAAAATCAAAAGGATAGCTTTGGCCAATACGTGGACAACCGTTTTTCTTATATGAACAACTATTTTATGCGGACAGCTAGAAAAAATCAAATTTTTATATGGACACCAGTTTTAAGGGGACAACTCTCTACTATTTTCACTAAAGTCCTCTTAAAATTAGATGTATTATTTTAACTCCTCCTTCTCCATAAATCCTAAGTTAGTTGGGTCTTCTTCTTTCTATTACTTCATCTTCATCACCAACACTCAAATTTCTAAAGAGAAAATTTTTAGAGAAGCATTGGAGACTATGGCATCAAAGAAAGAGAAGGGTGAAGAATCTTCTCAAAGATCTAAGAACCCTAAAAGTTCAATGATTGCTTTTGCAAACGTTCACTTTGTTCTTGAATATCCTGATTTAGACGTAACTCTTTAGACGGAAAAACATCAAGCAGTGTTGAGATTTCTGAATTTAGGTCATGAAAATTACCAGAAAGAGAATGATTTTGCAAAAGTAACCATAATCTACTAGACTGAGTACAAAAATCAACAAGAGTTTCAGATCTATAAATTATTAGGTAAAGCTCTTTTAAACAAAGAGATGTTGTCCAAGAAAACCTAATAATGGAGTTTTCCCTAAGAAATTCGATAATGACAAAAAAGACTTGATCTTACGAATTAGGGATCTGGAATTCCTGCGTTGTAATTGGAATGACTGATTAGGGTATGTATCCTTCTCAATGAATCCCTCTCTATGGAATTGGGATAAGAGACAAAATACAGAAGAGAGAGAAGAAGTGAGATTCAACAGAAATAGATAAAAATCTGACTACTTTTTAACTTGTTAGCTGTATACTTAATATTAGCTAGATAACAGTCATATATTAGCTGTCTGATTGTTTCCTGCTTATATAGATACCTAAGATATATTCCTAGATATTTTCCTAAGAGAGATAATCCTAGCTGTATATATATGTGTATTGATGTGGCGTGAAAATGCCACATTTAGGTCACTTAACTTTGATGAGTTAGTTCGTTTCGAGTTTTATTTCTAATTATTTATGTGTTCTCATTGCTAGGTAGTTTATTTGGGGTTTGGCGTGTAATTCGGAATAAAGAGAGCGAATTATCACATTTTCATCTTATGCGGAAAAAGGGAAGAAAAGAGCACTAGGGGTATTTTGGTCATTTTGGTCAATATCAGAAGTCAAACAACAAGTGAGGTCAATGACGAGTCCGACGGTGAAAACCGAAGTCGATTCGGAGTTCGGACGGAAAAGTTGTGAATGAAAGAAGGCGAGGTTCGGTCTTAAAACAAGGATTCTATGAAGGCACTCCCTTGCTTTAGAAAGAAGCCCCACCCAAGAGCCCAAAGAGGAAGAGAACAATAGAGATTCTATGGGCACCCTTTTTGGTCCAAGTCAAGAGTCTTTATTGATGGACAAAGTCAAGGGTTTGAAGTAGTCTAAAGACTTAGTCAACTTGACTAAGTCTAGGGTTTTTATTCAAGTTACACTATTCATCATCTTCTTGATTACACAAGTTTTAGAGAGAAGGGCTAGGGTTTTGGTGTTCATCATCAAAAGCTAGGGTTTGGTTTAGAGAAGCTAGAGAGGGGAGATCCGGCCAAGTTTGGCCGGTCAACACTAAGGCCGGCCAAGCTTTGGCCGGCATTGGAGCAGCTCGGTTGGGGCAAAATCGAGGCTGGAGCAAGCACGGGAGCTGCTAGCAAGGTTCCGGCCAGCAGCAGCTTGGGATTCACGGCAAGGGACACGCACATCATGGCACGGCACAGCTGAACAACAACTCGGTTTTAAGAGGAGCAGCTCGGAATCTCAGGGCAGCTGCTGTTCGGGACTTCAAGAACTCGGGATAGCATCAAGGGACGCAGCTACTAGTTAGGGTAGCTCGGGACGGCAACCCTTGGCACGGGACAGCAAGCCTATGCCGGATCTTCAAGGATTTAGCCAGATTTCATCATTTCCTTAGCCGGATCTTTCTTGACTTTTCCGGCCATAATCTTGGCCGGAAAACTTGGGGCTTCTACTACCCATGCTTTTACCTTGCTTCCCATGTGGTTTGATTTCATTTTGGGTTAGAAATTTCAAGAGGGAGAAAGCTAGGGTTAACTTTAATGGAGGTTGTGTTCTAAATGGAGAAGATGATGGTGGTCGCTATGGGGAACCCAGAAAATTGCTAAGGGGAGATCGGCTGAACCTTAACTACTCAAATTTTCCGACGAACCTAGCCTCGAACCACATCGAAAAAGGGGGATTTCTCATCATCTTCTTTACATTTATTACTTATCACCATGTTAGCTAAATCAAGTGTGTCGTTAATGAGATGAAATGTGATTATCTATGTGATGATTTAATGTTTTGATAATAAATTGATGTTTTCTTTTTTTGATTACTTGTTTCGATCGTTTTTCATGTGTCTTATCAAGTACTTCGCATAGTTAATCGATTAGGCAAAGTGATCGATATCGATCGTAGTCTAGAATCAAATTTCATGTGTTTTGTCATGCACTTCACATAGTTAGGCGACTAGACGACATTTTCGATGATTCGGTTTTAATCGTTTAGGAAGTTTGTTTGACTAAGTAATATCTCCGGACATACGTAGTGCTTATGAACGTCCACCTTAGGAATCGAGACTAGATTTACATCAATCCATTCGATTGGACCGTATATAGTTATAGGTTTATTATCATGGATTCCCGGACTTCGACACCTCACTCACTTATTTGCCTCCCGACTCTTGTTCCTCCAACTCTTCTCTCGAATCTCTCTCGCTTATTTACATTAGATTATCTCATTAGCTTTACTTGTTTTCATCTCTTATTACTTATTCATATAAAAAAACCCCAGTTATCTTTGTTCTTTTCCGCCTTAGTCTAAGTTAGTTTGTGATACTTAAACCTTTGAACGAGACCCTTTCGGTATCCAAACTACCTTCCTATCCTTGGATCGATCCCGGCTTTGCCGGATTACTACTTGATACCTCCGCTTGGGTGTGCAACCTTTTCAGGTGCATCTTGTATATTGCTTGATAATGAGAATAAGATGAAATGAAGAAATATACTTTACATGGTATTAGACCATTGAGTTTTTCTTCTGTTTTTTCATTTTTTTTTCAGAACATCAAGTTGATTTTTCAGAGCATTAGGGTTTACAAATATTTCATTAAGTAATTTTCATAGTAAGGGTCTTCTTTCAGAACATTAGAGTATACATTGCTGCTACTGGTTGTTTTTCGTTGTTGCCCTATCGTTGATCTTTCATTTGCTGCCTTGTTGAGGTTTTGTTCGTATCATCCTTCTTTAATTTGCTGCCTTTTTGAGGTTTCCCTCTCACTTTATTTCACTGGTATGGATAAGTGCTCTACTGTAACGGACGTAGTGCCGGTGCTTCTAAAATCACAGACCACAAGCTAAATGGATCCAACTATATGGATTGGAGTAAAACTGTTCGTCTTTATCTTCGTAGTATAGACAAAATAATCATTTGATTGATGATCCTCCAAGAGAGGATTCGATGGAGAAAGGGAGTTGAGGACAAACATGGCTTCGAGAGGATGCTCGTTTGTTCCTTCAAATTTGGAATTCCATTGATAGTGAGGTAATTGGCCTAATCAATCATTGTGAATTTGTTAAAGAACTAATGAACTATTTGGAATTTCTATACTCCGGCAAAGGGAATCTCTCCCGTACGTATGAGGTATGTAGAGCCTTTTACCATGCAGAGAAGCAAGATTAGTCCCTTATAAACTATTTTATGGCATTCAAGTAGACATACGAGGAACTTAACGTGTTGTTGCCTTTTAGCCCTGATGTGAAGGTTCAACAAAGACATCGTGAGAAGATGACTATCATGAGTTTTCCTGCTGGTCTCTCTTCTGATTTTGAGTCAGCTAAGTCACATATTCTTTCTGGTTCTGAGATGACATCTTTACAGGATGTTTTTAGTCGTGTTCTTCGCACGGAAAGTACTCCACCTGCTCCGCTCAGTGGTGATTTGGTAAGTAAAAACAGTAACTATGCACCCATGAGATCAAATAATTATAATGAAACCAAAGGAGGAAGCTCACAAGGATCTGGAAACATCGTTTGCAACTATTGTCGCAAACCAGGTCATACTAAATTTGAATGTCAAAAGCTTCAGTACAAAAAAATAAGCAAAAACAGGTGGCTAATATTGCATTCACTAATGATAACTCTGACAAATCTATTCTTGTCTCAAGCGATAAATTTGCCAGGTTCACGGAATATCAAGAGTCACTTAAGTCTTCATCATCTTCCGTCACTACTATTGTTGATTCAGGTAAACCCAACAGATGTCTTTTTTCTTCATCCTCCAAATGGGTAATTGATTCTGGTGCCACAGATCATCTGACAGGTAATTCTAAACTCTTTTCTACTTTTGAACCTCACACTTCTACTTCAACGGTTACTTTAGTTGATGGGTCATTATCTTGTGTTCGTGGGTCTGGCACCATCAATCCTACCCCTTTGCTTCCCTTGTCGTGTGTCTTACATCCATCACATTTATCCTTTAATTTTCTATAAGTCGGTCAACTTACTCGTAAACCCAATTGTTTTATCTCATTTGATCTTGATCATTGTTTGTTTTAGGATCTTATGACGAAGAAGATTATTGGTAAAGGACATGAATCTGGCGGGGTCTACATTCTCGGTACATCGCTACCAAAATCTGTTGCTTGCTCAAGTATAACTTCTCCGTTTGAGGCTCATTGTCGGTTGGGTCATCCTTCTCTTTCTTTACTCAAGAAACTTTGTCCGCAATACAGTAAGGTGTCTTCATTAGATTGTGAGTCGTGTTAGTTTGCAAAACATCATCGTCTTAGTTCGTATCCTAGAGTCAATAAACGAGTAGCAACTCCATTTGAGTCAGGTCATTCTGATATTTGGGGTCTTTCTCCTATTCTGTCAAAACCTGAATTTCATTACTTTGTTACCTTTGTGGATGATTATTCCCGTGTAAATTGGGTATATTTAATGAAAAATCGTTCAGAATTATTTTCTGTGTTTTGTGCATTTTGTGCACTTTGTGCTGAAATTAAAAATCAGTTTAATGTTTCCCTTCGTACTTTGCGGAGTGATAATGCAAAAGAATATACATCCACTTTGTTTAACTCTTACATGGTTCATAATGGAATTCTTCATGAAACTTCTTGTGTTGATACTCCATCCCAGAATGGTGTAGGAGAGCGTAAAAATAGACATCTTCTAGAAACTGCTCGAGTTCCTCTATTTCAAATGAACGTTCCTAAGCCATTTTGGGCTGATGCTGTTTCTGCGACATGTTTTCTTATCAATCGCATGCCATCTTCTGTTCTTAATGGTGATATCCCTTATAAGACTCTTTCCCCTAATAAACCATTGTTTCCTGTTGATCCACGCATATTTGGCAGCACTTGTTATGTTAGGGATGTTCGTCCATCTGTCACTAAATTAGACCCAAAATCATTAAAGTGTGTCTTTCTTGGTTATTCTCATCTTCAGAAAGGTTATCGTTGTTATTGTCCTAGCCTTAACAAGTATCTTGTTTCAATTGATGTTACATTTAAGGAAGACACACCTTACTTCCCATCTTAACCTACTCCCATTCAACAGGAGGAGGATGATGATTTGTTGGTCTATTCCATTAAATCCTCTACATTTGTTCAAGAATAATTGCGAGCTAAGCCTCCTATTATACATGTTTACTCCAGATGAAAACTTTCTGATTCATGTCCTGCACCTGCTCCTTCGTCAACACATCCCGTTGTAAGTAATGATCTCTCTATCGCCCTGCATGAAGGTAAATGCCAATGTACCTATCTTATTTCTTCTTTTGTTTCATATAATAATTTGTCATCTTCCTCGTGTTCTTTCATTGCCTCCCTTGATTCTATTACCGTTCCTAAAACTATTAAAGAAGCCATGCATATCTCATCCTGGTTGGCCTAATGCAATGATGGAGGGAATGAATGCTTTAAATGACAATGGTACTTGGAATTGGTAGATTTACCATTAGAGAAACGACCTATCGGTTGCAAATGGGTCTTCGCGATCAAGGTCAATCCTGATGGGTCCATTGCACGATTAAAAGCTCGTCTTGTGGCAAAGGGTTATGGCCAAATTTATGGAGTGGACTACTCAGAAACCTTCTCTCCTGTTAAAAATTGACATTTGTTCGTTTGTTTATTTCGATGACAGCTACGTATAATTGGTCTTTGCATCAACTGGATATCAAGAATGCACTCCTTCATGGCGATCTTCAAGAGGAAGTGTATACGGAGCAACCTCCTGGTTTTGTTGCTCAAGGGGAGTATGGACGAGTTTCTCGTCTTCGAAAATCTCTTTACGGGTTGAAACAGAGTCCTCGTGCATGGTTTGGAAAATTTAGTTCTACTGTTGAGACTTTTGGTTTAAAGAAATGCATGTCTGACCATTCGGTATTTTATAAACAATCTAAAGTTGGTATCATTTTGTTAGTTGTATATGTTGATGGCATTGTTATAACCGAAAATGATATAATAGGAATATCATCTCTCAAGTCTTTTCTTCATACACAGTTTCACACGAAGGACTTGGGGATGCTAAAATATTTCTTGGGTGTTGAAGTTACAAGGAGTAAAAAGGGTATATTTTTATCTCAAAGAAAATATGTCTTTGACTTATTATGAGACAGGAAAATTAGGAACAAAACCTAGGTGCACTCCAATGACTCCGACTGTGCACCTTACGAGAGATGGAGAACCGTTCGAAGATCTCGAGAGATATCGAAGGTTGGTTGGAAAGCTGAATTATCTTACAGTAACTCGTTCAGATATTGCATATTCAGTCAGTATTGTTAGTCAGCTTATGTCATCTCCAACAATTCATCATTAGTTAATTGAAAGGGGTACCCGGACGTGGAATTGTGTATGCAAATCATGGGCACTCTCATATTGAATGTTTTACAGATGCTGATTGGGCAGGCTCTACAATAGATATGAGATCAACTTCAGGTTAATTTATTTTTGTTGGAGGAAACTTGGTCGCATGGAAGAGCAAGAAGTAAAATGTTGTGTCACGATCTAGTGTAGAATCGGAGTATAGGGCTATGGCACAATCAGTTTGTGAGATAATGTGGATACATCAGCTTTTGACTGAAGTAGGTCTTAAAATTTCTGTACCAGCAAAATTATGGTGTGATAATCAAGCGCTCTTCATATTTCCTCTAATCCGGTGTTTCATGAGCGAAATAAACACATTGAAGTTGACTGTTTTTGTGCGTGAGAAAATTGAACAAGACTTGATTTCTACAAGATATGTAAACACTAGAGAACAACTAGGCGACATCTTTACGAAAACCTTAAACGGAGTTCGAGTCGATTATCTTTGTAACGAATTGGGCATGATTAATATATATGCTCCAACTTGAGGGGGAGTGTTAGCTGTATACTTAATATTAGTGATGGGCCTAAAAGGTTACCCTAAAAGGTCACCACCCGCAAGTATACGGGCGTCAAGTGATAGTTCCAGTAAGACCGGTTCGTTCCTCAGAGACTAAGTTAAACTAAATTCTAACCTTAAAACTATTGAGATTTAAAATTGGTTTGATGGTGGTAAAGTAAAAATAAAATATAAAACTGAAAAATAAATAAAGAAATAAGTCGGTATTCAGAAAAAGGGAGCCTAGGGTTTTCGAATCCGTCTTCCTAATAATTCTAACGACAATTTAATTTTGATCTAATTAGAAAGTTCTTTATATAACTGAGGTTTTAGTCCATGAACGGTCTAAAAACCCGGAAGATTTTATCGTTAAAATGGTGAAAACTTTAATAAAATATCGAGAAAATAATTATTATGACTTCATCTAAAACCCTAGATATAAAAGATTTAGCTACTCATGCTAGAAACGATAAATATTTGAATTAATATAAGAAAAAGAAGAAAGAAACTTACTTTTCTGCGATTTTCTCACCAAACAGAGCCTTAAGGAGTTGATTTCCGTCTGTTTTTCCTGGAAATCTGCCCAACGCACCCTCTGGGAAAACGATTTTCTCGTCTTCCCGGAAATGGTTTCCCTCTGGGAAATTTATTTTCTCATCTTCTTCGACCTTCTTTCTCTCTCTAACCTCCTGTTTCTCTCTTTATCTCTTACTCTAATCTCTCTCTATGTTATCTACTTCTCTCTCACTAAGAAACAGGAACAAAAAAAGAAAGAAAAAAGAATAAAACTGAGATTTAATTGATGTTCAAAACCGAGTCTCTCTCTACAATATCTCTCTGTCTCTCTCTCTAACTTTCTCTCTTCCTCTGTAATCTCTCTCTCTTTCTCACTAAGAAACAGAGTTTTCAAAGAAAAACAAAAATCAAAGTTAAAAACAATTCAAATTATAAGCTCTCGGTTTCTCTCTCTCTCTCTCTACTTTCTTCTTTAAACCGTGATAATCCTTTCTTTTCTTCTCTGGTTTTGTTCTCTAAAACCCCCTTTTTTCACTTCAGCCGAGCTCTTCTGTTTTTATAGAAAAATAAAACCAACCGAAGTTTCTGTTTTGATTTCTAATTGAACCGAATCTCTCGGTTCTCTCTCTCTCTCTAAAACCGTGACTGTTCTCCCCCAAAATCTGATCTTCTTCTCACTCTATCTCATACTTGGTCAATCCCTCCGCCAAGAATATCTGTTTCTCTCTCTCGGTCTTATATGAGACAGTTTTCATAAGCATTAGATAGAGACGAGAGAGAGAAGGAGATAATCTGTTTTGATTCTCTCTCTCTCGGTTTCTCTATCTAACTGTTTGAAAATAATGGCAGCTCAACTTTCACGTACTGATGAGGAGGGATCAAAATGATCCAGTGTGTCGCGGAAGAGTGAAGATCGTTACTGCACTGCTTTAGATGTCCACACGTGTCACGTACATGAACCCGGCCATTAGATCCTCACGGGGTACTACTTTATCTTGGACCGCATCATATGGAATCAAAGACCACAGAAAATCCCGAATGCCATCCTTCCGTACCCGAATGTAGCCCGCGTCTCTTCTGCTTCGTGCGATTGTTTCCTGGATGCATGCCATGTGTCCGTCTTGTCATTTAGTCCACCAAGTTTGACCCGAACTTTGACCTTCTCTATTTTATTGATCCGGACTCCGATTTGACTTCCGTTTTCGCCTATGGGCTCTTCTTGGACTCTACTTTCCATCCGAACACTAACCTTGACCAAGAAGTCAGAATCAACAAATGACCAAAATGCCCTAGCCTGTATTCTTTCCGACTTTATCCGTTTTGCACGCGTAACTCTGTAAAAAGGTACCTGAACATAAAAGAGAGTAATTCGTGAGAGTAACTGCTCTAGAGAGACTAACTCGTCTAAATTAAGAGACTCAGATGGGACATTTCCATGTCTCATCAATTAGCTAGATAACAGTCATATATTAGCTGTCTGATTGTTTTTCGCTTACATAGATACCTAAGATATATTCCTAGATATGTTTCCTAAGAGAGATAATCCTAGCTGTATATATATATGTGTATATTGCTTGATAATGAGAATAAGATGAAATGAAGAAATATACTTTACATAACTCTATAAAGATTCTGTTCTTGTTGTTGATGAAGATTGATGAATTGTTAAATCTCTTATCTTGGAGTAATAATGCTCTATGTATCTATGCCTAGGTTTTCTCTGTGTAATACATATCTTTTAGATTTTCTCTCTCTACAAATAAGTGATGAGGATTGTGTTGTGTTTAATCAATGATTCAGTGTATAATTGATTGCGCGTCTGAGGAAGTGCGAGAAGTGATTTGATTTTTCCTTTACTCTTTCTCTCTAAAATTTCCATGGCTCTGGACAGAGAATCCTTGATGATGATAACTTCTGTCGGTTGAATAAGAACAAGACTGAAAAAAAAAGATGATGATGATGAAGAAGACGAGGTTTTCTATTTTTAAATATTATTTTTGTTAATCGTCCACTTATGATGCATAAAATGTCCAGACGTTGATTAACGTCTGAAGAGTCAAGATCAGACCTGAAGTCAACAAGGTTAAGGCAGTGGGACCGCTGAGCTCCTGATGGTTCATCGAAAGTTCCTCTAACTAGGAGGTCGACCAGAAGAAACCAGCCCTGCAAGACGCCCTAGGCATGGACAGATTAGCACTGGGGTCTTCAAAGGAGTGAGGGGCGTCCGCACAGGTTCGGCCAGTGTCTTACGCCCAGAACTGGGGAGGTAGTAACGCCAAGCGACTTACCGACTTAATCCTGAAACTTCTAGAAAAATCTCAATCGGCCACACATCTCGAAGTGTTTAAGCCAGTTTGAACTCCACGTATCTAAAGGAAGAAACTTCTCCCTTAGAGTCTATCACACCGGCAAGATATCTACAGAAAATCCTTGAACTTAGGAACTTCCACTTATCAAAGATCCGGGATAGACTCTGAGAGAAACCCTAGATACTCAAGGGAGGAAACTTTCCCTTCGGTTTGACGGCAACCGCCTCACCACCGCCATTAATCACAGTCGGCCTAACAACGCCTATAAAAGGCCCCCCACATCGTCCTTCACAGGACACGATCTCTTTACCCCAAAAAAGATCACAAGAAACTCAGAGTTCTCATAACTCGCCCCCAAAATGATCAATCAAAATTCATTCTTTTACTGCAAAGAGCACCCTGACTGGCTTCAGCGTCGGAGCAGTTTTCGAACCCTTTGCAGATTTTCCCCCCTCGGGAACAGACGAACAGGAGCAAAGAGCTGGAGCAAGGAGCGAAGAACAAGAGCCACGAACTGGAACAAAGAGAAGTAGAGCTGAAAGCAGGAACATAGAGCTGATCAATCCCCAACTTAACGGAGGATTCGAACATAACGGAGGCTGTCATGCATCAACTCCCTATTTCATGTTGATCTTGAAGGAGTTGAAGGAGATGTCCTTCGACCAAGGTGACAATGCGAACAATTTGTCGGATAGGACAATTGATGTGGAAGATCATCAAGTCCGATTGATTTAGGGATCGTAGAGTTGTAGCTAGAGACCAACTACGATCGTCGAATTACGAAGTAATTCGCGGCTAACTTCGATCGGATCCTACAACGGGTTACACATAAGAGTGACAAATTGATCTAGGATATGACTAGTGGGAGTGAGATATAATCATGGGAATGTCCCATAAACATATCTCATAGGCCTAAAAAGGAATTAGGCAAAGATAGTACAAAAAGGCCAAAAACAGGGTTTTTGGGCCTAGACCGGTTCGGGTACTTCTAGGACTCGGATTGGGCTGAATATTGGAGGGTTAGTTTCTGATATAATAAACATTATATCTGCCAATTTTCGTGGTGTTTGGGCACCTCCTCCTTAGGGAATTGAGAAAATACCAATAGTTGCTATTTTCGACTATTTCCCTAAATCTTATTCTAAAGGGTGTTTTAGGAAACCTAAAAGGAGATGGATTCTTATTAGGGTTCTATATAAACACTCTTAGGGCAGAGAATAAGGTGTGGAATTTCTCTCTAAGCTTTCTTACTCTACCACATCAAGTAGAGAGGAGAAAGTGAGCTAATTCCCATTAACTATCTATCTAGTCAAGAAGAAAGGAGTTCTTCTTTTCCAACCACCATTGGTGTGCTAGCTATACAACAAGGTGGGAGATCAAATTGATTGCTCGTGTCCCAAGTAGAGGAGCTACACTTGAAGCTCTTGGTCTTCTTCAATCAATTCAACTAGTTCGAGGGAAAAGCGATTAAGGTAATCTACTATCTCCATTAGATTAATTACTAGTTTTGCATGTGATCCTGGGAATACTAGTGTAGACATTAGATGTCATATTTCCGCTATAAACACTAGTAGAAGGGTGTAAATCCCTACAGATCTAACAAAAAGCCATTTTTTGACATCAACATCCACAAGTTAGTAACTATTAATATTTAAGGTTTTATGAAGTTGTCCCCTTATTAAATTAAAGTCAACTTAGTCAAGCATAGTTGACTCGCACCAGGCTCAAAAATATTTGTCCATATAAGAAAAACAGTTATCTGCGTAATGGCCACCCTTTGTAATGGGGTTCGTATCTTTTATCTTTTTTTTTCTCTTTGATGCATTTGTTTCTTCTAAATCTTTTTATGTTCTCCATCATGGAAGTGTATAATTCAATTAGAACCTTCGTATACTAGCTATCAACATTTGGGTTTCCTCCATAAGAAACTTTTAAGGCACTATAGAATGAATGATAGTAGTACTTTTGTAAACAAATCCCTGATTTGGAGAAAAGACTCATTAGTAGGGGTGAATAACTGTTGGTTACCAACAATTTTGGCTCGAGCTGAAATCAAACTAATCAATGGATGTTTGGCTAAATCGTCAGTCGAAGTCGCGCTGATCAAAAGGTCAACCGAATGAGTTCGTTTAGTAAGTCCCACCGAACTCAATCAAGAGAGCTAAACATGAGAAAATCTACCAAAATGTTAGTTTTTACTTTAACTGTCGAACCTTTTAAAAACATGTGAGTTAACTTTTCTTCTCTGTTCATTTAGCTCGATCTGTTGTTATGTTAGTATTGTTTGAGTTGATCTATTTAGCATTGATGATCTTGAGTTTTGATTTTTCACACTTCATAATATGGCTATTGATTTTTGGGAAGTTTTATAAGGCCACCTCAATTTTGTTAAAAGGCCTCCCCATGAACCATTTTACTTGCTAAATTATCACTGAGGGGAGGCCTTTTAACAAAAATGAGGAGGTCCTATAAAATCTCCCTTGATTTTTTAGTAATGAGAAAAAAATATGTTATTTATTGGATCTTGGGGATGAGTTCTTTATTTGTACTTCAAAGCTTTAAGAAAGTGGCTGTTTGGGTGTTCCAAAGTTAAAGAACATTTTGTGATTAATTTAGGATGCCTTGTCAAAGTGATGGGTCGTCTACGTGGATGGAGGTTCGAGACTTGATGTGTAAAATCTAAGTGAATTGATAAAGTTGTAAAGAGGCACAATAGGATAATCGGAACAAAGGAACTTTACAAATCACAATTATAGTAAATATAGACTTAATATCCTAAACCTAATTTAGTCAAACCAGTAAAACAGACAAACTTTGGGATACATAATTTTAGCCAATTTTGTTAAAATTTTGATCTCTTAATCAATATGGAACTGGAAGAGCTTGAGGGAAAGACTCATGGCTAGAAACTGGAATAGTGTGAAACTTGCAGTCGGTCGGAATTAAAGTCGATATATCGTCGTTATGTTCTTCATAGATTATTGTGTTAACAAGTTGAAGAAGTATGCGTTCAAGATCCTCCCCATCGATCCATTCATGGATTTCCGCCTTAATTAGTGATGGATCATTGCAAATTAATTCCCAAACTGGGTAATTTTTTCTTGGCATGAGCTTGTCCATTTTTTCAAGTTTCAAACTAGGGCAAAAATCACCCTTTCCATCTCCAAGATATATAAATCGTTTTCTCCCTTGTGCGTATGCTTCTGCTTTAATACGATTAACCACTAATCCCTGCATAATAAAACACAAAATTATGTTTAGCTACTTATGATATACTTAATTATGATTATTTTAATACGACACAATTGATGAAAAAGATATATCATGAAGTATAGTAGTAGAGTCCCCTTTAATCAAATATATAAAAAGTTTGCTAAATTTGTAGTCATCCAACTATAAACCGATCCACGATTAAGCTAGAGATCCTAGACATAATATTATTGGTTAAGGATCACTTTTCTCTCATGTGGGCTCACAAAATTAACTTGGTTGGCTCCCCTTCTATTCCTTGTCATCATTATGTGTTTATAAAGTTATTTTATTAGAATTCACAAATAATTAGTTATTAAAAATTAAATTAAACATCCCAAAATAATTTTTAAATCAATTATGAACATAAAGGTAGCAAACACTTGACATACCATGTTCCTATATCTTAGGTTTTAGTGGTCATGTTTGGATTTAGTTAAAATAATTAAGGACCAAAGTTATAAAGTTTAGAATTAATAAAGGAATAACAATGTACCTTGCACATGTTAGGAGGACAAACTGAAAGAGGACAGCCATGGTTGAAATCATGGTAAGGAAGTATTCTCAATCTCCCTTCTTCATCGACGAAACCCGGATTCGTATTGATCTCCGAAAAATAACCCATTAATCCATGATGTTCTAAGATTGTTTCAATGAAGAACATATTTGCATCACTCAATATCCTCAATTCACACCCAAGAGAATGAGCTGATTTAATGGCTGAAATTATATTTGAATGCAATGGAGTTCTTTTCAAGATGTTAGCTATCTCTTCTATTGTTCTTCCACTTGAATGAATTTCCTTCATCATCCTATCCTGTTATCAAGAAAACATAGTATAAGCACTTGTTTAGAGAGAGGGAAAAAACAGAGTTCTAGAAAGACAGAAAAAGAACTAACCATTAGAGAATTCCAGGGCATGGTAGGAAGAAGTTCTTCAAACAAATCAGTAAAACCTAACTCATCAATAACCCAATTATCACTATCAAGATCTATGATTGTTTTATCAAAATCAAAAACCACTATAATTCCAGCCATCTCTAAGCAAAAAAAACACAGTGGTTTTCTTGGAACAAGAAGTAAAAAAGCACTTGATAGTATTAAGCTGATTTTGGATACAATATTGAGAACAAGCTTATAGTATGTATTTATAGTGTTAAGAATTAGAAACAAAAAGTTTAATCGATTTAAGTGATAAAGCCAAAAAGCATAACGGATTTTAGATCATATTCGAATATTACTCCCCCCACAAGCACCACTTTCTAATTTTAAGTCATAAGTTGTTCTTATTTCTAACTTGGTGAGAAATTCTCTACCACCCACTTCTTACACTTTTATGATATATGAAACCGTCCATAATTTAATATTGTACCTCATGTTTTACTGGCCATTAGATTGGAATGGTGGTGATGTTTATGATTTAGTTACCCCAAGATTGGAGAATTTATATGTTACTTGTTGTACTACATCACAATTTTGGATTTAGAAACACGTGAGAATATTGGAATAATAATTGAATATTCCAAGGAATTTAATCAAATTGTCCATGTTTTAAACCTAGATGAGAATATTCTTTATTTGTATGTAAAATTCCTAACAAAATAATTTGTGTTTAAAACAATTTGAAAAGAGAAAAAATATATAATATATAAATAAATTTATGTTAATGAAATGTTTTATATAAATAGTTAAATTTAATTTGATTTACATAGTACGAATATTAGATAAGGATAAATATAAGCACTAGTAATTTCTATTTGAGGGGAACTATATTTTTTTTGATTGATACTTAGCTTTTGGGAACAATCATGTTATAAAGGGGTTTAAAGGTATAAATGTATAAGAGGATAGATAAGAATAGTATTATATACTTTATTCCTTGATTTATTTTCATTTTGTTTTGTATGTTATCTAAATTGGTCACATTCAATCCCCCACTCCAAAGCCAACCTTATTTGATTCTCGCATTTTATTAAGGGTTTAGGAGAAGTGTGGGAATCCCTTTCCATTTCCTTTTAAAATTCGACTTCTTTTCATCTTCAATTCACTTTCATTAAAACCACATAGTTAAATCCCTAATTTGATTAGGACTTGCAACATAATGAGTCAGCATCCTTTTCACTTCTTCCCTTCCCTATTTTTAATAATAAGAGTGGAATTCCAATATTTTTATGCATGCTCAAGATGATATCCGGTTTTATTCAAAGCGTGTAATCTGTGTTTTTCGTTGTGTTATTGGATTTGGAAGAATCAGACAAATTTTAATCGGGATCCTTTTATACAAGTAAAGTAAAATAATAATTGCATATTAAATAATAAACACTATTTTTTAAAAAAAAAATTTAGTAGTTTTCCCGTATAAATTATATAAAATCTTTGACGAATCTAAACCAATAAATTGTATTGCTCTGTAATGTGCCTAATATTCAAATAAAGCTTCCTTGATTGGTATAAGTTTTTATTCGAGATCGTAGCTCCAACTTTGATTTCCCTTATTCAAAGAACAAAGCTTGATGATGAAGTCAAACAATGCATCTTCCTAGGGTATGCAGAGGAGAAATTCGGGTACAGGTTATGGGATCCAGTCGATAAGACGATTATTAGAAGTAGAGATGTGGTCTTTCTTGAATATCAAACTCTTGAGGACTTCGGGAAAGTTGTGAAACATGAGAATCATAGTAATGATCCCATTGATCTAAATCCACATATATCTTCTAAGGTTATGCATGATAATGCAGGTGAAAAACAAAATCATGAAGATGAAGCTTATGAAGATGTTCCTATGAGTGATGATGTTGAGCAAGGAATGGAAGTTCAACATGAACCACCAGCTAAATTGAGAAGATCGACTAGAGAGAGAGCACCATCTACTAAGTATCCTCCACATGAGTATGTGATGGTTACAGATAGTGGAGAACCACAGTTTTATGAAGAAGCCCTAGATGATGTACACAAGAAGGAGTGGTTGAAATTAAGCTATGCAAGATGAGATTGAATCCTTGCATAAGAACAACACTTTTAAGTTGGTTGAAAAACCTAAGAACGAGAAAATTCTTAAAAATAAGTGGGTGTTCAAAATCAAGACCGAAGAAAGAAATTCACAACCACGGTACAAGGCACGCCTAGTGGTGAAAAAATTTGGGCAGAAGAAGGGTACTGATTTTGATGAGATTTTCTCCCCGGTGGTGAAGATGTCCTTTATACGGTTAGTATTTAGATCAGCTGCAAGTATGAACCTAGAAATTGAACAACTAGATGTCAAGACTGCTTTACTTCTTGGTGACTTGGAGGAAGATGTGTAAATGGAACAACCAACAGGGTTTGAAGTTAAAGAAGGAACTAAACAAGTATTTCGATATGAAAGACATGGGTCCAGCAAAACAAATTCTTGACATACATATCTCTCGTGATAGAAAAGCTGGAAAACTTTGGCTATCTCAAGAAAGATACATTGAGAGGGTTCTAGAAAGGTTTAATATGGACAAGACAAAACCAATGAGTTGTCCATTAGCCAGTCACTTCAAGTTGACTCGTGATCAGTGTCCATCAACTAGAAGTGAGAAAGAAGAAATGGAAAAAATTCCATATGCTTCAGCTGTAGGAAGCTTGATGTATGCAATGGTGTGTACGAGACCAGACATAGCATTTGCAGTTGGAGTAGTAAGCAGATTTCTTGCCAATCCAGGCAAAGAGCACTGGTTAGCAGTGAAGTGGATTCTAAAGTATCTTAAAGGTACATCTAAAACTCGTATATGTTTTGGTAATGATAACCTAGTATTAGTCGGTTACAAAGATGCAGACATGACAGGAGATATATACTCCAAAAGGTCCACATCAGGCTACCTATTTACATTTTCAAGGGGAACAGTGTCATGGCAATCTAAATTACAAAAGTGTGTAGCTTTATCAACTACAGAGGCAGAATATATTACCATTACAAAATGTTGCAAGGAGATGTTATGGATGAAGAGGTTGTTAGAAGAACTTGGTATGAAACATGATAATTATGTTATTCATTGCGACATCAAAGTGTCATCCACCTCAGTAAGAACTCTAGTTTCTATTCCAAGTGCAAGCATATAAATGTGAGATACCAGTGGATCCAAGATGTTCTTGAAGAAAAGGTGTTGAAGATCGAGAAAATCCATACTGACGACAATGGTTCAGATATGAGGACAAAACCATTACACAAAGACAAGCATGAACTACGTAGCAGTGTTGCAGGTTTGGGGATGGTAGGTCCCTCTTCATAAGTCGGGAGGGGGAGTTTGTTGGGGTCCCACCTCTTCAAAAAAAAAGTTTGTTAGGGTCCCTCCTTATAATAAAAAGACTCCTAGTTGAAATAGGTTTTGCCTTATTTCTTATTTGGGGAAAAAATAGAAACTTCTATTTTTTCAAGCCTAAAAAGGAATTACTATTTGTATTGGTAAACCTCCCTATTTATCATTATAAAAGGGAATGAAAGGGAAGAGATTATTCACAACTTTCAGAACAAAAAGAAGTCAGAGAAAGAGAGATTTCTGAAGTGGTTCTTTCAAGAGAGATTGAAAGAGAAGAATATTGGTTTTAAGAAAAGAAGATTATTAATCTTGTGAAGCATTTTAGTTTGTGGTTATCTTCTTCAGCCTTTGGTAATCTAGGATTTGTTCAAATCCTAAGGAGTAAGATATTTCTATTTCTTTGTTTCTTTGTTCAGTTTATCCACCATAGATTTTGTGAAGAGTTGTTATCCAAGAGTGTTTCTACACATCTTGAAGAATTGGTTAATCCCCTATTGCTTTAGGGAAGAATTGTGTAACCCATTATTTAAATAGTGGAAGATTTCTGGACTAGGTCCCGTGGTATTTACCTTCTATATTGGAGGGGTTCTTTTGCCACGTTAAATAATCTTGGTGTCTCTGATTTTACTTTCACATCGTTTATCTTCATATCCCTGACCAAGTTAATTAGGTTATTTTTCCTAACATTTACATGATCCAAAATCATAGTTTAGAGAGATAGATTTGATTACAGAGAGAGAAGGAGAGAAAACACATTGTTTTAAAGAGCCAGTGATAGACATTTATGTGAAAGAGATTGAATTTGTAGAGAGTGACGAGACGATATTGCCGTATCAGAGTCCTTATTGTATTACATGCTATGCAATCTGCGGGGTTTGATCCCACAACTTGTTACAATAACTCCAAACAGCTTACCAACGAGTTATCACTTATCACACCTTTAGTGTCTTAATCTCACACACTTAATATTAATTGTAGATTTAGACTAAAATTAACACTTCCAAAACAGTGGGCTCCTTGTGGTGGGGGGTGGTGCGGGCGCACGACCCACACACCCCCATCCACGGGCCTGCTTGGAAAATCGAATTTACAAGTAATAACCATCAATAAATCTTGTTCAAAGAGAAATGTTGATATACTTTGTCTATTGCAAGATAATCATTAAACCAAGACGAAGAAGAACATTGTGTAATGTCTATGGACACCCATGGGAAGGAAAGGAAAGAAGAAGCTTTTGAGATGTGCATAACATGACAATAGTCAATAGTGATAAATCTAACAAAATTTTAGACAGATGTGGGACATAATTTCAAATCGACCACCAAACCTCCCTTTAGATTTAGAATACAAACAGGAGAATGTCGACAAATCCCCAACCGTTGAATTGGAATTCTCTCCCAATCTACTAATTTTTTTTTTTATTCTATCACTACCGACAACAGAAAGTTGAGCTACATACGTACTTAACCATTTAGATGCTACAAATAGAATAGACGGGAAGCATAGGTACTATATGAATATTTTCTTTGTTTGTTTAGGTGGAAGTTTCGTCCAGGGTCCACGTAGTCGTTAAGAGAAGGGATAAGAGGGGTCTTAATGGATTCAACATAAATCAACTTCATGTGAAGTTATTCTTGACAATGTGACGTGGGATTGAATACCAATTACATTAAAATCATAAATCGGTTATGAAGATCTTAGAGAGAGAAAATCATGAATAATGATGAATATTTGAAAAGATGATACAGAGATCAAATCGACTATAATGAAAATCATAAATATTTTTAAAGATGATGATGAAAAACATTAAAAAGAAAGATTAAACTTGTTACTTGAACCTCATAAGGAATTGTTGATATTAACAATGGTACAAACCTGAATCTTTGATGATGTAAATCGAAATAAACGATGAAGTTTTCAGCTGGTCGAATGAAGATGAAGCAGATTTGGAGACTCAATAATGGAGGTTGAAAAAAGGATTCGGTTTTAGAGAGAGAACATTAATGGTTTCCGTTTTGGAGAAGAATGGAGATAAAGTTTCTATTAATATGATCTAAATTGGAGAGAGAAAGTGGAAGATAAAAATGGAAAACGGATATTTGAGAATTTTGTAGGAAAAGATGTTTTTGTTTATATAGAAGGTTAGATTAGGTATTATGATTTAGTATAAATTCTAGGGATTTGTGTTTTCTCTAGAGATAAATACAAATGGACTAGATATCTATTTATGTTAATATTTTGGTTTATAAACCTATTTTAGGATTAGAGAGGTTAAATCTGTGTTTAAGGGTAGATTTTTGGACCATAAACCCCAAAATAATTTATTTAAAACCATAATACTCGAAATTAGGAAAATAAAAATTGACAGTTAGTTAAATTACGATGATAACTAGAAGTAAAATAAAATATTGATAAACAACTAACCGGTGAAAAATGGACGAAAAAACAGAAGAAATTTAAACAAGAAGAAGAACAACAACAACTTTTTCACTCCTTTCCTATGTGAAAATAAACCTAAACGGATATAGAAAGGATAAAATGTTCTTAAACATTAGTTGGAGGGTGTAGCCTTTATCAAAAGAAAACAAAAAATAAGCGAAAGGATTTAACTCTAGCATCTACACATAGAAAGTGACAATCAAAACATCAATACATTTTATTCCCTACTTCTGATTATGTTTAAGTTTAAGAATAGGAGAACATACCTTATCTCCCCCCACATAGGTATGGGTTCAAAACGAGCACGACCTCCTCTCTTCTTTTCAGAGATACAGAACAAAGAGGAAGAAAATTCAGGTTCTAGTTTTAATACCTCAAATTTTACCATCGACCTGTTCTTGGGTATAACTTTTGGTGGTTGATAAATCAAAAGATCTTTCCTAGACCCAGTATTTTTTTTTGCAAAGACTGATGAGGAGAAGGAGAAAGATTGTGCCATTTTCTCAATACAAGAGTAAGGTATGAATCCATTGTGTTATAAATTTTTTTTTACTATTTTGAGAAGAAGCATAAGCGTATAACCCATAGATTAAATATGCAAGTTTGAAGAAAGTTTCAGAAGATGACAAAGTATTTTTTTTTTTGAACCCTGATTCACTGATCCTGTCAGATTTTATCTGTCCGTCTTCCCTTTCTGGTTCGTCTTCCTTATCTCTCTAAAACTCTCTCCCCAAGTCACCCTAAAAGTACACCTCTATCTTATGAAAGTTGCATCAGAGAGAAGGAGATGACCAAGTATTTTTTTTTGGTAACTCTGATTTACTGATCCCGTCAGATTTTATCTGTTCGTCTTCCCTCTCTGTTTCATCTTCCTTATCTCTCTTAAACTTCTCTCTCCCCAAGTCACCATAAAAGTACACCTCTAATATAATATGTATCACTGGGCCCCCAAGTCAGAGAGACCCCTTCCTAGATTTTATAAGCACCCACAATTGAGGGTAGGAAGACAACAGACCCTAGCTGTCCATAGGCCCTAAAGGCCAATGTTAGACCATAAACATTGTTCCTTGAGATCAGAACAAAAAGAAAGAGGGCCTTTTCCCATTATTAAGAAAGTTCCAGGTCAAGGAATCAATTTAAGTTTGTAATCAAATTAATAAAAGGAGTTTTATGTAATTTGATTAGCTATATTCAATAAAAGAAATAAAACTTAATTATTTCGTCATTAAATATTGGTTTAGTATTTAATTGACAGTATAAAAATAAAGAAATATTTACCAAGTAGGTTTATTGATTCCTCAGGCCTTACTATAATTTGAATCTGCAAAGTATTTCTAAAAACGGGCAAGCAGTATCTATTGATCCACAAATATTTGAAACATCAAGCAGTCAAGGAACCATGGTGGACTTTGGAACAACTTTAATATGCCTTGTAGAAGAAGCTTATGATCCTTTTGTGAATTCTGTTAGGAATCAGTATGTATCGAAGTTGAATCTTTCATATTGATGAATAAAAATTGTCACGTGGTAGGGAATAAATTTTTGCAAGAATCGACTTGGGGAGAGAGTTTTAGAGAGATGAGGAAGACG
>BEHA01004536.1:178552-186478 GCA_002897215.1 Eschscholzia californica subsp. californica
ATTTATTAAATGTCTAGCCCGTGTTTCATTGTAGTCTGATAGCTTAACAAACACAATAAGCTAAGGATATATATTATTATTTATATAATAGATATGTAATTTAATGAGTTGCATTACGTGTTATTGAAAGTAAGTTTCAATTGCGGAAGTAAAGTCATGTTTTTATAACGTCAAAAATATAGAAAATAAAAAACGACATGTGATATACATATAAACTTGCAGATTAAAAAACAATGTGATACATATCAATTTCTAAAGAAAATCCAAACTTAAACCTATGAACACGACTAAACTAACCTGATAAAGGTTGAGAAATAACAGACATAATATCCAGAGAGAAAATTAATCTAACAAGGGAAATTGGATAACCATAATGCATAATTAAAGAGTTTTGCTACACAAAGCATAAGACTAAGAAATGTAAAACTAAACAATGTGGACACTTCTTCAACAAAAAAAATGTAGACACTTCAATTTTTTCGGTGAGAAACTATGAGAGACAAGGTACAATATAAAGTACAACTGGACAATTAATATAAAAAAGGCCAGCGCTTTGGGGAAAGCTAAATAGTTTCCGGGGTGTGAAGACTTGGTCAAAAATTGGTCAATTTTGTTTGACAATTTTATTTAGGGGGAAAGCAAAATACTTCTCTACCTCAGCTCTCTCTCTCCAACTCACCTCTTTATCTTCTCCGATTAGGTCGCCGGCCGGAAAATTTTCCGGCCGCCGACTATGAAAAAAAAATCACTCTCTCTCTCTCTAGAAACTCTGGTGAAGGGGTTTCCTTCGCCGGAGTTTCTAGAGAGAGAGAGAGTGAATTTTTTTTTTTTATATGGTCGCCGGCCGGAAAATTTTCCGGCCGACGACCTAATCGGAGAAGACAAAGAGGTGCGGTGGAGAGAGAGTGAGGTGAGGTGGAGTGTTTTTTTATTTCCCCTTAAACTTATTTCCCCTGAAAATTTCTAAAATTCTACATATTCTTTTTAAAATTTCAAACCCCGGAAACTATTTAGCTTTCCCCGAAGCGCTGGCCTAAAAAAATTGCCCTTGAAGCAAAACACTAATCCATATTCTTGAAAGAAAAAATTAAGTTTGCAGAGGTGAATCAAAATGTAATGGTGTAATAAATTATCAATTCTTCTTTCCCCCCCTCTTCCCCTCTCTCTCTCTCAAGACACGCGGTATGTTTATTTTTCTATGGATTCTCAACGAGTTCATTTTGTAAAATAAATTATTATTACTAACTCTTTCATCTTTATTTGCGAATATAATATGTTTTTATTGAAAGAAATTATAGTATAAGAAAGTTCTTTTGGAACAAATTTTTTAAATAATTTTAAGAACGTCAAAATGAAAAATAATTTAATAATAAAAAAGCTTATATTATTTAAGATAGATCTTACACATCAAAATTACCGCGCTTATTTTTAAAGACTATCAATCTGAAAAGTAAAAATCATAATAAGAAAGTACCAAATGTAAAAAAAACATAATAATCTAATAACACGTCTACTTTTACATGTCACGTAAAGGGCATTTCCCCGCCCGTAGGGCGGGGATTATGGCTAGTATATATATAGGCAACATCTTGCTTACATTTATCAATATACAACATCTTCATATCTGCCACCAACGTTCTCTTTATCAAATTCCTTGAAAAGAATAGTCACTGACCCATATTTCATAACAAGTAATAGATAATAAACCCAAGTTTCTTTCTGACATTTTATCAGACAACTGAGAGACAACATCTACTTCCAAAGCAAACGAACACAAAAAGTAAAAATTAAAAGACAGAAGCATTAACAACACTGGAGAATGAGTTCTTCACACGCTTCACACTGGAAAAAATAAAAGACGGAAGCATTAACCACACTGGATTATGAGATTGAAATTTACCAATAGATAAGAGAACAAAGAAGAGGAAATGAATTTGGATTTCTTCTTCGCTTTTTAACATATAGTGAATTCATCCGGTACCAAACTGAATGTGGAAGAAGTAGGAGAAAATAGTGAAGCAACAATTAAAGAATGGTGATAATGCAGACAGTAATGGTGAATTCCATTAGTAATACATTTTCGGGAAGGTTGGAAGGTTGAGAGTTCAATTTGGTGAATCCCATCAGTGGTATACTACCCATAAATTATAGAGGATGGGAAATGAGAAGTATTTCAACATGGGAATAAAGAAAGTTCTTTTTTAAGATAACAATTCTCTTTCATATCTCTCGAATTTTCTCTATTCCCCAAAGCCGTGGCCTTCAGTAATTCTCCCTATAAACAAAAAGTTGCATTTTGTTGCTCTTTTACTTCCCATTTTCATGAGTTTCACGACTTATTAACTTTTTATTTGTTGAATTCCAGGCTTTAGTATTTTACCACATCTCCATCTATTTCAACACAATGTTATCTTATGTGCCTTCCAAGTTTTAAAATATCGTTCTATCTCAGCTTTTTCCTTTTTCACATCAATATAAATTTGAACAAAAATACTATTACTGCTTGCCCGTTGATAGAAATACATTTTATCAATTGATCCACAAATATTTGAAACACACCAACATGTATGCAAAGTATTTGAACAAATTTCACAATTATATGACGTCAAATAAAAGAACATACATGTTAGACAACATAATCTAATGACGTTGATGATCATTCTTTCACAAATATTATGATGAAGGAAATTTTATCAACAATGAAGAGACAATTTCAACAAAAAAAAACAATGAAGAGACAATTTTATCAATCATGGACACCTCACAAATATTATGATAAAGACTATACATAAGTTGCATCTTTCTCCCCCGCCACAAAAATATTTAAGAAGGTCAAGGACTGAGCAACCAGGGAGAAGAAACAGAGACTACTACTCAGATTTAATACAATAACTAAGAGGAAGAAGAAGATGGTGGCGCCGCCACAACAACCACTGCTTCCAGCCACCACCAGCACTACCAATGGTATCAGTTTTGTTCCAACACCTCTTGATCTTGGAGGTAATACTATGTGTGATGAATTAATGTTAGAAATATTGAGCAGACTTCCAGGAAAGTCATTGATGCGTTTTAAGTGTGTACGTAAGAGTTGGTTGTATCTGAATCGAAAAGACAAAAGCTTTATCTCATTACATTGTTCTCGATCATCAAAATCAAATAAAAAACTTCTCATTGGTTGTTTGCCTCCGGGTCATGCACCTAGTTGACCAACAAAATGCGTGGGTTTCACAATAATTTGTCACAAGTATTATCCTTAATACATTTATAGTAGAATAGTCCAGACACAAATGCACTAAGGATGAAAAAGAAAAACAATCACAAGCATTCTTCCTTGGTTCTCCTCACCTGGTTAATGACAATAACAGAATCAAACTACTTTAAGATCGCGTACAATGAAACAGAGATTATGGAAAAAAGACAGCTTACCATAAGCCTGTAATGGGGCTCATCTATATCGATTGACATCTTTCGGCACAGGTATACAACATCCATGATAAGAAGTGGTAAGACATGGTTGTTTGAGTGTTTCCACCTTTCGTTTTCTGATTTCCTTTCAGCATATTCCTTTGGAAAGTTCTTCTTTATGATGTTATCTAATGCCAGACTGATAACCAATACGAGAGCTTGAAAATGATTAGGATTTCACTGGAGTACTAATATGACATTTAGAAGAGGAAAAACAAAAGTAAATTTGTTACATAGAGCATGAAATGCACCTAAGTTAACTTACTGGACTTGTCATTGGAGTATTAATCAAATATATATCTTGGCACATAAAGCATGTATTACCTGCAAGTATCAAAAGGCGTCAGATCAATACAGAAGTAATAACATGACGAGTCTTTATGGTACGTAAATATTGGAAGAACCCAGTAATCGCAATCGGCCTTCATAACCATGACAGAAGTGAACGATGGTCACAATTAACAAAATATAAAACAGATACAAACACTAATGGGGCAGAAATAAATTATCAACCAGATATTAACAACTAAAACAATAATCATCCAAGTTGAGTGGCATTTTTGTCTAACGAAATAATAAGAGACTAACAAACACATAAGTATATACCATTTGTTTGTTTCCAGATCAAATATTATCAACTAAAACAGAAATTTGATAAATGAGCAAACAGGAACCCAATAGATTTATTACAAACAATTTTGAACAATATGGTATCTCTCATGAAATCTGAACTAACATGAAGATTCTATGAAGTGGTTATATTATAATTGTATCAAGTTGTTACTACAGGGAAGGTAACTCTGGAACAAAAAAAATCTTAATAAAATCTCTTCAATTAAAAGTTCATATAAAAAAAGAACACAGATTTTCGGAAGTAGAAAAAAGTTTTGGATGAACCACAAAACAAAATAAGCAAGTTGTTAATTAAGTAAATAACTAAGGTACCATTAATTCTATTCCTTTCAAACATCTTCTTCTTTCCCACATTCTAGTTGAGGCATTTTATCAAACATCTTGACGACAATTTCTAATTTACAAATCTAATCTCCAAAATGGAAAATCGGAAAACAAAATTGAGGCATTTTATCAAACATCTTGACGACAATTTCTAATTTACAAATCTAATCTCTTAAATGGAAAATCGGAAAACAAAATTAATATCTTCTTTGATGAGCTTTTTACCGTTATCTTCTTTGCTGGGTTCCTCATAATCATAAAGATTAAAATGCAGCTTTTGTGAAATCTTCACCATAGGAGACTATTAGATGAAGAAGAGTAAATGAGGAATTTACTTAGGAACTTGTAACTGAAATCGTCACCATCTTCAGACATAAAAGAGGGGATGAATAATGAAGCATCAGGTTCACGGAGGAATAGTCAGGAACACCATCGGACAGGAAGGGTTGAACGAATTTGCAGATTCAATGAAAGAGAAATTGAAGGTATGCCAAGAGAGATGAGGGGTTTGGGCGTTTCAGTTTCATAGAGAGAGACAGACAGTAGTATGTGGGGCGTTACATCAAGGGATTGGAACCACGTTAGATTTAAGGGTAGAATCAATGTATAATAATTATGTCCTAGTGTCATGTCCATGCGGATAGATTTTATCCTAGTCATATTGCCAAGTCACATCGGTTTACATTAATTTTGTCCTAGTCACATTGATCTGTTTTGTATAATAGATATATATATATATATATATATATACAAGATTTCATAGAGCAGTTCACGTCCAACTGTTCCAAATTGCTATTGTAATTTTATTAGTGTCATACTCATAACCAGGGTATCTCCTGCAATTACTGGTTTTTGGAAGCTCACTTAGTTTTATTAGTGTCATACTCATAACCAGGGTATCTCCTGCAATTACTGGTTTTTGGAAGCTCACTTTGTCGATTCTTGCAAAAAAGAAGTTTTCGCAAGACCCACCTACTCCCGGTTGCAGCTTCACCAAGCCTCCAACTTGGTAGGAGTGTTGGATTGAATAGTAATTATCTCATATATGATTTTACACTTGATCCAAGTACTAATCGCTCTTGAGGCTTTTGAAGAGCCAAACTTTTGGTGGAAGGCAAGGCAAGATTTGAGTGATATTGAATTAGTAAATACTAATGAAATTCTTCTTCATCTAATATTTGTATACGTCGATTGTCCTAGGGGGCGAAGTCTTACTCTAACTCAAGTGCAACCAGGTCTGCTTTGGGATTTAAGAGAAGACAATGAGATCTGGGTAAGTGGCGCTTATATCTCAACCCCGAAACATGGGGTAGAAGCATGCATGATGGTTTTACCAATTTGATCCCGAATCCTATCAAAGCTCCCAATCGATGAAGATCTTATGTCTTTATTAAACTTGGGATACAAGAGTCCAGCTGATAGGAAATCTTTCCCAAGATCGGAAACACGATCTATCCAAAATACCGAGTATCTTTGGTAAGGAAACTTTCCTGTACAAATATACAGGATTATCTTAAAGAGGAACCCTATATCTCCCAACTACAAAATAATAATTTCAATTCAACACGGTGGATTTCAACCGCTTCATCTCAGCCGCTCGATGAAGTCAGCCATAAAAGCCTATAAAAGAGGTAAAGTTTCGTCCTAAACTGGCCAGTCAACGAGTAACTCGTCAACTGCTAAACTCGGGGTCAATCAATACTCAATTATTCAACTGCAAGGACAATCTGACCGACTTTGAGTTTCGAAGAAATTTCCGAGTTCCATGTAAGTTTCGCCCCCAATTCGTGAGGAGCAGATCGACATTCATAGTAGCAGACTAGCAGTCTTACCATCTTGAATGATACTGAAAGGATAAATTTGGACATCATCAATTTTTGTTTAGTCAAAGTTAATAGTCAAACTTTTCAATTTTTTTCCACCCGACTCCGCAAATCTGCCCCTCTATACCTTTGGTATCCAGGAAGATCTTCAAATTCCTTGGCAACTTTCAACAAGTCTTTTTTGTTGTCAACTAAATCAACTTTATTCATGCATAGAACTCGCTTTTGTCTCGGGTGTGCCTCAGCTCCTAAATGTTTTATCAATCTTATCACTCTTTTGTCGGGCCTACATATGTGTAAATTTAAAGTCAACGACGGATGCCAGATATAGTGGTTCACCATAAAAAACAAATAAGTATGAGTAAATATGTCACATTTCAAATACCTTCGGAGAATGAAAGTTTAAGAAGAGATCAATTGGATATTGTGTGCAGAAATGAAAGAGTTGAGACAATCATATCTTACATGGTAAGATGCCTGTAGACATCAAAAATAATTATAATTGCATCGTTTAGATCAACTGAGCTCCAAGCACTTTCCACCCGGACTCCGACATCAGTTCTATAGGGATGATCGCTACTCTTTAACATTAATCCTGGCGTGTCAAAAAAGCACTGCATGGTGCATACAAGTAATCAATATAAATTGTCTAAGTAGATTATTTGAAACTACGGGCAGAACTACTGGACAGTTTAGTTCTATAATGCACCAATGCAAAAAACTTAAATCTAATGGAAGTTATGAAATTTATTTCAGAATAACAGGAGGAATTACTAGTGATCCCATTATTAGGACTAAGATTAAAAGCATACCTACACAAAGAGGTCAGCATTTGTATTGCACATATGAACAAGCAGGTCACTTTACTTTCAAGAGCTCTTAAAGTAGTAAGCAGAATTATAATTCGTGCTTCGTGTATTTAGTCAACCTAGCCCTACAAATCTGGGTGCAGCCTGGACGAAGTCTCCTCCATCCAAGACGAAGGAACAGGTGATTATGCTTAATCTAATTGGCACATAACTTAGGTGGTGTTCAATCCTAGAAAGAGAAGATGAAGTTGTAAGAATTTCAAATAGTGATTGTTTGGCCAAAATGCAATACCATGACAATAGTTGTGGTGCCATGTTAATTCCAATGGAAAAACATATTTATGGAGACGGTGAAGAAAAGACACTTTATGCCATGATCTCAGAGCTTCGGCCACAAGTCATTCAATTCAGGGAATTTAAATCCGGACTTCTTGAGCATAAGACGAGATGTGATTGACGAAATAAGATAATGCACTTACTATTTGAGTGTTCCCTTTGGTCATCACTCCTAAAACTTCGTGTGTGGTCCTATTAGTCTTGCGTGAAACAGCAGCAACTTTAGTGCCCACCTAAACCAAAAATTTGTAAGAAATCATAGTATCATACATATATGTCTAAAAGAATACCAAGAAAACAAAAATACGAGGGTATAAAAGTAAACAAACAGAACTCAATGTAGTCAGCGACATAATGTTCAACTGCACACGGGTATCAGTAGTTATTTTTAGCTTTACTTGCCACGTCAGGCACTCGAATAGTTGGGGCCTCGGAAGCTCCTGCCTGATATTCTGGTCACTTCCGAGGGCATTAAGTAAGGTTCTGTATGTAACCTTCGACTCTTCGAGTGAACTTGCACAAACAAACACACACAC
>BEHA01004536.1:204331-223912 GCA_002897215.1 Eschscholzia californica subsp. californica
CCCCCCCACCTCAAATGATAATGCGTATGTCGTTATCCCTATTTCCAGTTTTCCCGTACAAAACCGTTAAGTAAGGGGCGTGCCAGTCACGTGGCTTTCTTGTGACAAAATTTCCCTCCATCCATCCGTTGAAAGTTCATACCAAAAATGCCCCTGCCTCCAACGGTCAATTTACCAAAGACTCTTATAAAGAGATCTTATGCTTAAGGGATGCAGTTAGATTTATTTCTTCGTCCCACTCTTGTTAGTTCTTTGTTAAAACGATGAGAGGAGGTGCTAAAAATGAACAAACAAATCAGATAAGCCACTATTGGTCTTCACGAGCTTTACTATATATAACGGGGGTCCTTCACTAAATATTACTTTTACGGTGCGGGGTTGAGACCAAAATTCGATTTCTTCATGTTATTAGATAAGAAACAAATTAACTATTCACACAAAAAGGTAAATGTTAAACAAAACCCCTAATGTTTGTGTGGAGTAACTAAAATCTATTCATGGATTCGAAGTTGAACAAACCTTCAAGTTAGGTTTAGGATACTTACAACTCACACCAAGATAAACCTTCTGCCATTAGGCCTTCTCGAGCTTCGGGTATTGCGAGAATCCACTAGACTTGTTTTCGATAATGGAATAGACTATCCCAACTGCTAAAGACAGAGAAATTAGAGATGAAAACGAATTAAGAACAAAATTCCATGAAAACTCTATGAATCTACTTCGATTAAAGCTTAAAAGCGAGAAAAACCCCTAGGGTTTCGAAGGGTTTACTGAAGCAATCTTTCTTCACTTCTGTTCCCGCGTTTTCACCTATACTAAGGCAGTTGGGAAATATAAATGAGGAAAAGGAAGGTTTTAAAATAGAAATCACCGTACGATGGATAGAGGGCAATTTCGTCACAAGAAAGCCACGTGACTGCACGTTCCTTACTTAACGAGTTTTTGACGGCAAAATAAAAATGGGGGTTAACGCCATACACATTATCATGTTCGGGGTGAAGTCCTAATATAGCTAAATAAGTGGGTTCCAGTTACTAAATAACCCTAAAGTAATAAATATCCAGCAATTGTCCGTCGATGTCCGCAGATATCTACGGATGTCTACAAAACACCAAATATATATTTTGTAAAAATATGTTATTCATAATGTGAGACAATAATAATAATAATAATAATAATAATAATAATAATAATAATATTATAATAATAATAATAATTTACCAATTGTCCATCAATGTCCATAGATATCCACTAATGCATATTAAAGTCCAACAATATATTTTAGAAATACTAATAAAAATATGTTATTTCATATCATAATAATAATAAAATATTCGATACACATATTTTCTATGGACTTAATATCTTGAAATGTCTACAAGAGTTTTTTCTATTAACCAAATGTCTTAAAATGTCTACATATATAATGTCTTGAAATGTCTATAAAGACATTTTGTATATAATTAAATGTAATGAAATTTTTTAAAATGTGAACGAGACATTTTGTCCATTAATATTCCTCTAAATCCCTTTCCACTGCCCTCTAACGACATCAGTATTAGAAGGTCCGCCTGCAGTTTGACGAGAAACACTAATCTTTGAAGAAAATGAGTGGCGTTGTGGAAGTAAGTCCTCGGTCTTGCGAGTCTGTCCGAATTCAAACCCAAGCTCTCCATGTGAGGTGAGAATACTCTCTCTGGCAATGCTTTTGTAAACGGATCCGCTAGATTGTTTGCAGTAGCGATCTTGGTAACTGATACGTCCCCATGCTTTGCAATACTCCTTAGTAGGTGGTACCTGCATTTTATGTGCCTACTCTTTCCGTGGTCCCTAGGGTCTTTAGACTAAGCTATAGCTCCCGTATTGTCACAATTAAGAATCATTGGACCATCTGCATTGGGAACTACTCTGAAACCCATCAAAAAGTTTTTCAACCAAACCGCTTCCTTTGCTGCTTCGCATACAGGAAAGTATTCTGCCTCCATCGTTGAATGTGCAATACATGACTGTTTCTTGCTTCTCCAACTGATGGCTCCTCCACCTAAAGTGAAAACATACTTGTATGTAGATTTTATCCTGCTTTCGTCCGCCTGCCAGTCAGAATCAGTATACCCAATCGGGCATAGCTCCTCATCGCCAAAACACAACGCATAACCTTTCGTTCTCCGAAGATACTTGAATATGTGCTTAACCGCTTCCCAATGAGCCATACCTGAGTTAGATTGAAATCTACTGACTATACCAACCGTGAAGCAGATATCTGGCCTTGTACACAACATAACATACATCAAACTTCCTACTGCCGGAGCATAAGGAACTTTGCTCATCCGAAATTTTTCCACATCAGTCTGAGGTGACTGCTTTTTAGAAAGAATGGTCCCATGCCTGAAAGGTAATAAACCTTTCTTGGAATCCTCCATTGCAAATCTCGCCAGAATTTTCTCTACATATCTCACTTGTGATAACCTTAATATTCTCCTCTGCCGATCCCTTAATACTCTCAATATCATTCCCGAAGATATAGCTGGCCTCACCCAAATCCTTCATTTCAAAATTACTTACAAGCCAAATTTTGGTGGTTGTCATACCTCCAATATCATTCCCGATAAGCAATATGTCATCCACATATAAAACTAAGAATACCACCATGCTTCCTTCATACTTCATGTAAACACATGGATGATTATCATTTTGAATGAAGCTATAAGAACTGACTGCTTCATCAAAACGTTGATTCCAACTCCTAGATGCTTGCTTAAGTCCATAAATGGACCTTTGCAACTTACACACTAGGTCTTCTTGTTCTTTAGCAATAAAACCATCTGGTTGCTTCATGTAGATGTCTTCCTCCAAATGTCCATATAAAAAGGTTGTCTTCACATCCATCTGCCAAATCTCATAGTCATGGTGAGCAGCAATGGCCAAGAGTACTCTGATAGACTTGAGTCTAACTACTGGAGAAAAAGTCTCCTCATAGTCAACTCCTTCCTTTTGTGTGAACCCCTTAGCCACTAGTCTTGCCTTGTAGGTCTCCACCTTTCCATCTTGTCCTATTTTTCTCTTGTAAACCCATTTGCACCCAGTTGGAATAATTTGTGCCGGTGGTTTCACAAGCTGTCACACTTCATTTTTGTAATTTCATTTCCCGTTTCATTGCCTCTTTCCAATGTTGAGAGCCTACATCCTCCACAGCTTCTTTGTAATAGAATGGATCTGCCTTAGATTCCTTTGGAACCTTCTGAAAAGACTCCCCAAGGTATACTAATCTGTTTGGAGATCTTATAATTCTCCCACTGCGACAGAGCACGAGCTCACTAACCGGGTTAGGTAAAATTATTTCTTCTGGTTCATCGATAACGGGTGTGGGGATGGAATCACATACCATTTGTGGCTTATCTGCTAGTACCTCATGAAGGATTAATTGGCTCATTGGCTTGTGATCTATCAAATAATCCTTCTCAAGAAAGACAACACTTGTGGAAACAAGAACTTTCTTGTCAGCTGGACTATAGAATAAACCACCCTTGGTCCCTTTTGGATACCCCACAAAAATGCAGACCTCTGACCTTGGTTCTATCTTACTAGGCTTTCCAACTTGCACGTGTGCTGGACACCCCCATATATGCAAGTGTCTCAGACTAGTTTTCTACTTGTCCACAACTCACGAAGTGTCTTTTGGACTGCCTTAGACGGAACCAAGTTCAGTATATAAACTGCACTTTCCAGGGCATATCTCCAAAAAGACATTGGTAAAGAAAAATAACTCATCATCGTTTTAATCATGTCAAGTAAGGTTCTGTTTCTCCTTTCAGCTACTTCATTCTGCTGAGGGCATTCTGGTGCTGAAAGTTGTGAAACAATACCTTCCCCTTGACAGGTAATCAGAGAAGTCGTCAGATAGATACTCACCACCTCGATCAGATCGAAGTTTCTTTAAGAGCTTACCCAATTACTTTTCACACTCAGTATTAAACTCAAGGAATTTCCCAAAAGTCTTAGACTTGTGATGCATTAGGTAAATGTATCCATACCTAGAATAGTCATCTGTAAAGGTAACGAAATACACATATCCTCCTCTGACGGCGATGTTCATTGGACCACAAACATCGGTGTGAATCAGCTCAAGTGGCTCGGAGGCCCTATACCCCTTGGCGTTAAATGGTTTCCTGGTTAATTTTCCTTCGATGCAAGACTCGCTTGTTGGCATGAGATCATTAGACAATGAGTCCAACAATCCACTGGCTGCCAATCTGCGAATCCTGTCTTGCCCGATATGACCCAACCTCAAATGCCATAGGTAAATAGAGTCTGAATCTATCTTTCTCTTCTTAGATGCTAAACATGACATCTCATTATTAAACAGTTCGCATAGAGAAGGATTAACCAAATATAAACCGTTATTTTCAAAACCAGAACATATAATCTGACCATTCTTCTTTATTAAAACATCATCCTCAAATAAAACCGAGTATCCTGCTTATCTTAACTTAAAAACAGAAATAAGTTTCCTTTTCATGGAAAAGAAAAAAAAACGTTTTCCAATATTAATTTTTTTCCATCTCCAAAATATAAAATAAAATCCTCAACCGCTTCTGTCGATATCCCAACGTTTGATCCCAGCAGCACCTGCACTTCACCTTTCCCTAGTCGCCTCGTTCTCACGAGCCTCTGCATGGTATTGTAGATATGATCGTTAGCCCCAGAATCCACATACCAAGTGTTAGGAATAATGGCCACAAAACATGTTTCGACTATAAGTGAAATACAACTACCTTAATTCCAACGTTTATTGGCAAGCTTAGGGCAACCCTTCTTCCAATGACCCTTCTCACCACACTTGAAACACTTTGTTCCTTTCTTTACCTTTTTCGGTGACCCTTCTTTTTTGCTTGACCTCTTAAATTCCGACCCCGTCTTCTTCTTTCCCTTTTTACCTATCGGCTTAAAAGGAACTTCCCCCACACCAAGGCATGTGTTGATCTTCCACGAACTATGTCCTCAGCAATCTGCAGCTCATTCATCAATTCAATCAGCGTATAAGACTTCTTGCTCATAGCATAGCTGACTTTGAATTGATTGAACGAGCTGGGCAAAGAATGCAAGACTATGTCCGTCTTGGAATCCTGATCCATGTCTGCTCCAAGGACCTCGAGTTCAGAGAAGTAACGTGTCTTGGAATAATAAACCACATGTCAGAGTAAGAACACAGCCAGATCAGCCCTAACAAAGATAATACTTAGTCAAAGAACATCTCCAATTCATGAACATCAATCAGCTCTGGAGTACTGACAGGAAGACAGAGCTCCACCAAACAGCTATGGTCTAGGTAAGGCCCACAAAGCTTCACGATACAGCTCTGGGACTAAAGGTGGGAATCGGGCGGGTATGGATACCCACGGGTAGTTAGGTTTCGGGCTCGGGCGGGTCGAGTACTTGTACTCCTTGCCCACTCGGGCGCTCGGGTAAATCGGGCGGGCAAATTCAAATATTTGAATGATCAAAGCCCGTCCATACCCAGTTAAGGACTCGGGTGGATCGGGCAAACGGGCGTCGGGTAACCCAACATAAATTTGATTTAAGTGTATACGTACAAGCTCACGGGCCAAATGGGGTGGGTACATGCAAAAATTTAGAGAGATTGCCACCATTTAGCAGGTGCTTCCGACAGATTTTAGGGTATAGAAGTTCGTTCTATATAATTCCTAATCTCCTTTTCAATCCTAGTGGGGCAGTGCGGGACTATTGAATTCCCACTCATTTCAAAGACTAAATTTTTAGTCCCACACTATTATCTTAGTGTGAGAAAAACATGAGTTGGGGTTATATAATCTCTAATGCCATTACATGGTGAGAGACCTTCCATTACATGGTGAAAGACCATCCAAATCTGGCGGTGAAGAGATAAAGAATGGGATGGAAAGTCTTCACCCAATGGCCTTTAATCCCACCTTTAGCACACACTAAGTAGTTGTACAAGTAGGTTTAACTGGGCATTGATCGGGTAATCCATCGGGCATCTCATTATGGGCTCGGGCTCGGGCGGACTGCCGGGCAGGCCTTCTCACCCATGCCCACCCACTAAATTCTAGTGGGCGGGTGGGCAGTACCCACCTTCGGGCTTCGGGCGTCCACAAGCTCATCAGACTCGGGCGTTCCGGATCGGATATCGGGCTCTCGGACTTTTTCCCCACCCCTATCTGGGACAGGTAACTGGCCTTTAAAGTAAAACACACGAATTACTTGTACTCCTTAGTCTCTTTACTTTCAACTAAGGAGTGGCGGGACTCATGATGATGCATAAAATGTCCAGACATTGACTAACGTCTGAAGAGTCAAAGATCAGACTAAAAGTATCTTGGAACAGCTCGGCTTAAGGCAGCAGGACAGCTAAAATCCCTGATGGTCCACCACACATTCCCCTAACTAGGAGGTCGGTCAGAAGAAACCAGCTCTGCGCAAAACGCCCTCGGCATGGGCAGGTCATCCCTGGGATCTCTAAAGGAATAAGGGGGGTCTCCACAGGTTCGACCCATATCTCACACCCAGAATTGGGGAGATATCGGCGCTGCGCAACCTAATGACTTAATCCTGGACTTTCCAGAAAGATCTCAGTCGGCCACACATCTTGAAGTGTTTGAGCCCGGTTGGACTCCACGTATCTAAAGGAGGAAACTTCTCCTTAGAGTCTATCACTTCGGCAAGATACATACAAAGTATCCTTGAACTTATGAACTTTCACTTATCAAAGATCCGGGATAGACTCGAAGAGAAACCCTAGATACGCAAAAGAGGTAACTTCTATTATGGTTTGACGACCACCGCCTCACCACCGCCACTAATCACAGTCGGCCTAACTTCGCCTATAAAAGGCCCCCCACATCGTCCTTCACAGGACACGGTCTCTTCAAGACAGACACACACTCTCTCCCAAAAATACGATCTCTTCATACCGAGAAGGATCACCCCCCAAAAACAGAGTTCCCATAACTCGTCCCTAAAAGGATCAATCAATATTCATTCTTTTACTGCAAAGAAAACCCTGACTGTCTTGAGCGTCGGAGCGGTTTTCGAACCCTTTGCAGGTTTCCCCCCTCAGGAACAGACGAACAAGTGCAAAGAGTCAGGAGCTGGAGCAATGAGCAAGGAGCGGAGAAACAGATCCAAAGCAGAGAGCCAGAGCACAGGAGCAGAGTAGAGGAGCAGAGCAGAGCAGAGAAGCAGAGCAGAGCAGAGAAGTAGAGCAGAGCAGAGAGCAGAGCTGAACAGATGAATCTCTCCTCTCCAAACAGAATATACCATCATAACGGAGGCTTTCATGCATCAACTCCCTTTTCCATGCTGATTTAACCGGGAGCCAAATTTCGATATCAGCAGGTACCCGAAACCCGAAGGCGGGTTTAGTCCGACGGACCCGATGAAATCAACGGGTCGGGTGCGGGTTTTGAAGTGCTACCCGACATCCCGCCCGAGCCCGCCCGATAATCTTTACCCGACATAACCCGCTTAATAATGTCATCCATTTATAAGATAATACCTATGCACATTATATGCATGCTTGCTTGTATGTATTTTTGTATGCATGTATAATATATGTATGGAAGTGTATAATATAGATATATATATATATATATACATTTACATATATTGTTGTCCAAGTGCGGAGTGCCCTTGACACAACATTGTTAAGAGAAACTTAATAAAATTTGTAGTTTCGGTACCATCGAAATAGAAGTATTTTGGTCATTTCGACCGAGATATTTTGAAACTTTGGTGAAAACCCGATACTCGACCGCCCGATAACTGAGAAACCCGAAAAGTTTGACGGACTTGGACGGGTTTTGGACACTGAGTTTTTTAAATAACCCGCCCGATTAAACCGGAAAGCCCGAATGGGCAGAGAGTTTCAAAGACCGAACGCCCCGATCCGATGAATGACATGAACCCGACCGACCCGACCCAGACCGATTCCCACCCCTAGTTTGGTGGGTCGGTCGACCCACGAAATAGTTTGTGGTCGACAGATCCACGAGATTTCGGGGGTCGGCCGGCCACGAAATATTTCGGGGGCCGACCGACCACGAATTCTGAAAACTGCGAGAGAGAGTAAGAGTTTAGGGAGAGTGAGACCGAGACTTAGGGTTTGGTGATCGAAGAAACCGAGATACAATGAGAAAGAGAACGAGATATAGTGAGAGACTAAGAGGGAGAAAGAGAGAGGGAGAGAGAGAGAGAAAGATGCAAATGATGATGGTAGTGGCTGGATTTTGGTGATGATGGTAGTGGCCGAATTTTGGTGATGATGGTGGTAGCTGGATTCCAGCGACCCTTGCCGGAATGGAGAAGAAATGGTCAACAAATTTGTTTTTCTCTTAATAATTAGAAAATGTAATGGTCAACTAAAGTTGACCAATTTTTGACGAAGTCTTCATATTCGAAAAATTATTTGATTTCCCAAAGCGCTGGCCGATTTCTATTATTTGATTAACAATTTAGGGGAAGAGGAATCACACCTGACGTAACCTAATTTTTCCTCATTTTACTCAAAACTAGGGAAGGTGGAACCCCCATGGTGCTTCTGGGGAGTGCCATTATACTTTGGGTCACCGTGACCTTAGGCCTGCCTCATTACCTTAATATGTATAATAACATCCCCACCATGGAAAACCCATCCATTTTAAGCTGGAACGTGAGGGGAGCTTCCTCTTTCCTCACCAAAAAACACATTCTTAATCTTATCATGAAAAATCAGCCTGACATCATTTTCCTGTCGGAAACGAAAAATAATTCCAATAACATGAACAAAAACATTCCCATAAAAAAAAAACTATCCTAGTCATTATGTCGATCCTATTAACAAAGCAGGAGGACTTGGCCTTTACTGGAAACACCATCCAGACATAAAGATTAAATACTCAGACAACAACATCATTCATGCGGAGATGAATAATGTCAGGATACCTAATCCCATTAAGATTACTGGATTCTATGAGTCCCCCCTACAACAAAAACAAGCTTAAACCTTGAAAAACTCTTAGTCAGCTTAATCAGGACAAGGACTACCCTTGGATTGTGATAGGGGATTTGAATTGTATTCTTGACCCCCTGGAGAAAAGTGGTGGATCTATGGGGTCCAACTCCCACACTCCTAGGATTATGGAGATTATCAATGACCTAGGATTATTGGACTTGGGTTATCAGGGCAATCCATACACCTGGAGTAACAAACAATTCAGAGAACACCTGATACAAGAGAGACTAGGCAGGGCTATAGCTAAACTTCCTTGGCTTCATCAATTTCAATCTTCCGGAGTCACCCACCTGGAAGCAGTGGGGTCAGATCATCTGCCTATCCTCCTGGATAACAAAGAACCCAGTCAGCTTCGCCCTAAACCCTTCAAGTTTATCAGAACCTAGATGACCCACCCAGATTGCTTCATCTTCATTGCAGATAATTGGAATCACATAAAAAACAATCAAGACCCGAATAATATCCAACATGACCTAAAGAAGCTTAGCAAAAAGCTCACTAATTGGAACAAAAAGGTGTTTGGGAATATAGAGAATAACATCAAGAGGATCACTAAGAATCTTCAGAATAGTAATTCCAAAGAGGAGTACAATCACCTCAATCTAGCTTTGGAGGAACTCTATAACCAGCAAGAGAGCCTATGGAAGGAGAAATCGAGAAACAACTTTATCACTTTGGTAGATAAAAATACCAAGTACTTTCACTCCCAAGCTATTCAACATAATAGAATCAACAAGATCAGCGCTATCAAAGATAATAACGGAGATTGGAAGGAAGACATTCAAGATACATTCACATCCCATCTCCTTAACATCAGCACCTCTATCAACCCTAGGGAGGATCCCAATACCCTTAACCTGTTCAACCCTTCGATCTCCCATAACCAAAATCTAGACCGTCTGGCTATCCCAAGCAAATATGAGATTGACTGGGCTATTCAAAGCCTGAAAAAGGAGGCGGCCCCGGGTCCAGATAGTTACCCGCCTTTTTTCTTTCAGTTTAACTGGGAGACGATTAGCTCAGACATTTATGATCTCTAGTTCAGAACTTCTTTCAAACTGCCTACCTCCCCCCTAAGATAAACCACACCCATATCTATCTCATTCCCAAAACGCCCACACCACAAACTCCCGCGGACAACCGTCCAATTAGCCTCTTAAACACCACCTACAAAATCATCACCAAGCTGCTGGCCGATAAATTTAAAAATACTTTAAACCCTATCATTTCACCTTTCCAAGCAGCCTATGTCCCCGGAAGGCAGATAACCGACAACATTATCATGGGTCAGGAAATCATCCACTCGTTCAAGAAGATGAAAGGTTTCGCTGGCTATTTTGGTCTCAAGTTAGACATGTCCAAAGCGTTCGACAGAATTGAATGGAAATTTCTTACGGACATCATGAGAAGTTTAGGTTACGCCGATCATAGGATTAGGATGATCCACACTTGTATCTCGACCTCCTCCATGTCAGTGCTCATTAATGGTCGGCCAGGTAATGTTTTCTATCCTACCAGGAGTATTAGACAAGGAGGCCCACTCTCGCCCTTTCTATTCACATTTGCTATGGAAGGTCTTAGTCGTAAGCTGATGTCGAATAATAGCCAAGATAGGTTGTTGGGTTTTCCGACTAATCACACTGATCTTGAGATATCACATCTCCTGTTTGCAGACGATTGCATCATCTTTGGCAAGAACACTATAGACAACATCCACAACCTTAAGAAGATTCTTAAAGACTTCTGCGAGACCTCGGGACAAATGATTAACTATACTAAATCCAATATTTTCTACTCCAAGAATTCACACCCAAAATTCTGCGTGCCCTTAAAGTCAAATATGCCTCCACATCTGAGAAATACCTAGGGGCCCAACTCTTCATAGGAGCTCAAAAAACCAAGGTTTTCAAGGACATCCTCGAACATATCAAGAATAAGCTGAATAAATGGAATCACTCTTTTTTATCCCAAGCTGGTCGCACTGTGGTCATCTCGGCCACAGCTGCAGCCGTATCCCGATATTAGATGCAATGCTTTGCTATTCCTAAAGGAATTAGCAAAAGCATCAAGTCCGTTCAACGGAACTTCTGGTGGGGTAAGTCGAAGGGTATATGCACCAAAGCCTGGTCCTATATTTGTTTGCCGAAGAGCATTGGAGATCTAGGGATCCACACGCCAGATCTAGACAACACCGCTTTAATTTCAAAAATGGCCTAGAGACTCAAAACTGAACCAGATGCGTTGTGGGCTAAACTCCTTGAAGCTAAATACTTCCCTCACTCCGATACCCCTGGCCTAGCGAAGGCTCATCACTCTTGGAAATAGAAAACTATCAGAAAGCACTATCACCTCTTCGAAGATTTATCCACTTGGGAAGTGCACTCCGGCAATGATATTAACATTTGGACAGATAATTGGATCCAGATATCAATGGAACAGTGTCGAACAACAACAACTCCAATCTGACCAAAGTGGCACAACTTATCACTAATAACAACTGGAATAACGAAGCTCTCAACGCCAATTTTGATGCCACTACCCAGAACCTTATCAGAGCTATCCAATGAATAGTGAAGGTAAAGATCAACTAAAATGGAAGCTTACCAATACGGGTAAATTCACGGTTGCTTCAACGTACCAGCACTTAAGCACCAATACTATCAACCAGAATCCTAGCACTCAGAACTGGAAGTTCATCTGGTCGCTACCGACCATTCCGCGAATCAAAATCTTCATCTGGAAAATCTGTACCAAAGCTCTCCCGGTTAGAGACAGAATTGGAAAATACATAGACAACAACACTACATGCCCAAATTGTATGAATATTGAATCTATTGAACATGCGCTTTTACACTGTGCTAAAAATATATGGCTCAATTTTAATATCATCTCAGAGAATATTACTTCCATCTCGGATTGGATCTTCTCGTGGGAAGAAAATGCTCAACTTTGTTATACCAAAGAGAATATTCACTTTACAAGTATTCTATGGATTTTATGGAAAGCAAGATGCGAACACTGTTTTCAGCACGAACTCAATGATCTTAATAAGATCATCAAAATGATAGAAAATTTTCCGAAAATCAACAAAAAATCTGAGAAAAACGAACAAAAAACAAATGAAAAATGGCAACCTCCTGCCAATAATTTTATTAAGATTAATGTTGATGCATCGTTTAAGAATATAACATCCAATATGGGAATTAGCTTAATTGCTCACAATGCAGAGTCAAAATTTATAGAAGCTCAGGTGAAATCCACGAGAGCTAGAAATAGCGAAGAAAGTGAAGCTATGGCAATCTTATTCGGAAGAGAATGGGCGAAAGAAAAGAAACATACGTCTATCATGATAGAAAGCGACAACATTAATCTCATCAAACATCTTCACAACAAACATCACACAGTGCACTGGCAACCCTTATCCATATCAGGAGAATTCGAGAAAGCAGAAAAGAATTCGAGGCGATTAAATTCAATTACATCAGGAGAGATCTCAACTCGACTGCAGACAAATTAGCGAGATGGGCAAGGAAAAAGAACATGAGCAAGAAGTGGAAGAATGTACCTTGTATTTTAGTTGATAAATACTGTAATAACGCTTTTATTAATTAATGAATAGCTAGTTAAAAAAAAAAAAAAACGGAAAAAACGAAAGCCTTATTACATATGCCCACTTTTTTTTTTATAACAGTCATAGCATTCTATTCATTCATATAAAGATGAGTTACATTGTTGCTATGCAGAGAAGGCAAGAGAGTAGGAGTACAAAAAGTCACTTCGGTTCTACTCTTCCTAGTACTAACAGCTAGAGAATTAGCTTTCCCATTTAAGGTTCTATTTACATAAAAACATTTTAACAAGTCAAAAGAGGAGGAAGATTTCTTGATTCTCATAAGCACATTCTTGGCAGTCCAATGCACCGAGCTGGGAAGTCCATCCAAAAAGTTGTTGACGTTGATCGAATCTCCCTCCAAAATGAGTTTCCTAAACCCATATTTCTGAGCCCACAAAAAGCCTAGCTCGGCTGCTTTTCCTTCACCCTCATCTACTGATCTGGAGGTGGTGAGGAGTGATTCCTTTCCGATTTCTGTTCCTGTGTGATCATAAATAACAATAGCCAAAGCCGAGGTTAAAGAAGACTTCATAAAAGAAACATCATAGTTTATTTTGATTACTCCCATAGGTGGTGGAATCCAAACATTTGGATTAGATACAGGGCCGTGCTTGAGAATTTGAGGGCCCAGTGCCAAAATTTGATTTGGGCCCTTTGTATAATCAAAATATGTAAAAAAAAATTACACAAAATAATAAACACGTACAAAATAATTTGACCATATAAAGATAATAGATTTTGTATTTATCAACTTCAGAAGTATTTAAAAGGCATTCGAAGTAAAAAATTTGTTTGAAATTTTTTATCCTTGTAATTTTTGAAGCGAAGTTATCAATTAACTTCGTAATCAATCTTGTCTAAGAACCCACTTTCAGTGCTGAGCAAAGCTAATGAAAAATTGTTACATTCGCGATTTATAAAGAAAAATTAACTAATACAAACTCTAACACACTAATCAATTTAATAAGAAATTTAGTCTTGAGGAAAATGATTTGTAATAAGAAAAAGAGAAAAGAAAAGGATGAATAGAAAATAAAATAGTATATAAATATAGAAGGTGCCAAAAGAAACTAGAGAGACAAATTTCATAACCAAAGAAATGTAGAGAAAAAAAATTTAATAGGGTTCACGTGAGTTATTGTTGTCCCCTAAGTGCAAAGTGGAGAGAGAAAGAAATTGAAAAGATACCGCCACACATAATTAGTAAAGTGGGGGGCCCCTGTGATTTTACCCTAAATCCTATTATAATTGCTTTACTGTATGCCTTTTTAACTTTGACTTTCTTTCTAAGAAGATTGAGACATTCAAACGTAGGCATAAGGATTCAATTTTTTTGGCCCACGTGAGTGGGGGGCCCAGTGCGGGCGCCCTGCCCGCACTGGGCACCGCACGGCCCTGATTAGATATAACACTAAGGGGGTAACTTCTTAAGGTTTCTGTTTGGGATTTGATGAAGTTTTTAGTCTGGGCTATAAGTGTTGGAATATGTAGTTCTGCTTCCTGAAACACTTTTTTGCATCTAAATTTCCAGATATGCCAAAGAGCTATAGATATCTCTTCTATGATTCTTAATTTATGATCATTGTTATCTTTGTTCGAAGCCTCATAGTAATAAGAAAACCATTCCTGAAAGGTTGAACATGAAGGAGATATAATTGTATTCCCTATAGTTAATTCCATGATATGCTTCACTACTGGACAAGATAACAGGAAGTGCATGGTTCCCTCCTCTTCTGATAAGTATAGTGGACAAATAGGGGAAATCTCTGAGATGTAAGTTGAAAGGAGTTTGTTTAATGGGAGGATATCATTAGGTAATTTCCAAAGAAAGAGCTGGATCCTAGGGTGAATTTTTAATTTCCAAAGTTCCTTCCAAGCATGAAATGAAGTAGTTTGAGTAACAGCTTGATTATGAGAGTAAACTAAGTGCTTGTACAGGGAGGAGACTGAGAAGTCACCAGAATTCGATAAAATCCATTTTTGTTTATCCTGAGATGCATCTAAAGGGATTGCTTGTATTCTCTGGATAATGTCTGAAGAGAAAAGGATTTGAAGTTCTTGGAGATTCCATGAGTGATTATCATCAATGAGTTGAGAGACTGTAGTGAAACCTTTAGTATCATCAGGCTTAACAAGTCTTTGAATACCTGGAACCCAACTATCAGACCATATGTTAACTGAAGCACCATCTCCTATATCCCACAAGATGAGATTGTCAATGTATTCCTGATTTTTGGAGATAGAGTTCCAAAGCCAGGAGGTGGGAGTTTTTGGTTGTCTAGGAGAATTGTATTTGTCCTTTATTAGTTGCCCCCAAGCAGTTTTTGGTTTAGCTTTGAAGACCCAATTCAGTTTACTTCTAAGTGCTTGATTATCTTTATGAATACATCTAAGTCCTATTCCTCCCAAAGATTTTGGTCTGCAAACAGCTGTCCATTTCTTGAAGTATATCTTCTTTTTATTATCCTTTGATCCCCACCAAAATTCTCTCTGAAGAGAAGAAATGTCCTTCTTGATCCTTTTGGGGAGATCAAAGATGGCCATTTGGTATCTAGGGGCAGCTGCTAAGGACTTGATGAGTTCTCCTCTACCAGCCTGAGATAGGAGTTTTTTCTTCCATATACTAAGTTTACTATTAAGTTTTTCAAGCAAAGGCTGGAAATGCTTGATCTTTGGTATCTAGGGGCAGATACTGATTATCCTTGTTTATGTCCCTAACTTTCAAGATTCTGGACATAATTCTACAAAACTTTCTAGGGGCATTGTTGCTGAAGAAGATTCCACTTTTTTGAAAATTAATAGCTTGTCCTGAGGCCTCTCCAAAGATCTTCAGGAGATCCACCAGATGATGGACTGCTGGGATGTCCATTTTAAGAAAAAGTAAGCAATCATCAGCAAAAAACAGATGAGTAAGAATTTCAGAAGAGTTATTGAATTTGAAGCCCTGAATAAGACCATTAGTGTTTGCCCTGTGAAGAAGTCTGCTTAATGCCTCCATACACAGAATGAACAGATAGGGAGATAAGGGGTCTCCCTGTCTTAGACCTCTTGAGGGAGAGAACATGTTGCCAGGATGACCATTTAGTAGGATAGATGTAGTTGTTGTAGAAATGCATTGTTTGATGAGATCACAAAAGGTTTTAGAAAAACCCAACTTGAGAAGAATACTAATTAAGAAGCTCCATTCTATTCTGTCAAAAGCCTTTGACATGTCAAGCTTTAACTCAAAATAATTTTGGTTCCCTTTCATGTGCCCACTTCACATAAAAATAAAAAAATATCACATAAGCCCATGTGTCTCTCTCTCTCTACTAAAATCAAGCCACTTCTTTTTTTTTTTTGGAAGTAAAAGACTACTCGAGACAAAGGCTCTCTCTCTCTTCGACTTTATTACAGAGAATCGGACTCAAGCTTACCAACTCGATCCTCAGGTATGAGTGAGCACCGTGTAACCCTAATTTCATTTTCCTTTTTGATTTCTCCATTAAAACCCGTCAATATAACAACCCCTAAATTTCAAATTCCCTTCCAATTCTGCGTTTTAGGGTTTTGAATCGAGTCAATCATGGAACACTCTACGTTGAAATTGACAGTAGACAAAGGTCCTCGTGAAGGACAAACCCTAGATTGTACAACTAGATCCGTGATCAAAATCGGTAGAGTTGTTAAAGGTAACACATTTACCATTAAAGATTCTGGAATTTCATCTAACCATTTAAGAATAGAGTTCAAGAACAATAAATGGGTTATTTCTGACCTTGATTCGTCAAATGGCACTTTTGTGAATGGGACCAAAATTCAACCACTTAAGGATTTCCATCTTAGAGACGAAAGTGTGATTAAGATTGGAGAATGGACATCATTTAAAGTTCAGATTGTGGAGCATGAAGTGGTAAATGTTGAAGAGGAATATAAACCAACAAGAGGTAATAGAAAAACCAGCAAAAATGTTGCAGTAGCAGAGAAAATTGATGCTAAAAATGTCGAAGAACAACAAGTAAGGAAGATTCCAAGTCGCCGAGCAGCTACTAGAAACACTAGGGCTTCCTCAAAAGTTGAAGAAACGGAATCAGAGTTAGCTTCACTATCTATAATGGAGAAAGTTTCACAAGAACCAGATAATGTAGCTAACGTTGCTGCAGCTACTCGACCTCGACGAGGAAGATCCAGAAAAGCAAAGGTCGAGCCAGTAGTGGTACAGAAATCTCCCAAAAGTTTGGAATTAGCTTCAGAGATCCGTGAAGAATCGAAAATTGTTGTCCCTGTTAAAGAAGAGAAGAAAACACGACGGGGAGCTCTAAAAAAAGTGGAAGGTTCCAAGGATGGACCTGTTACAGTTTCAGAGGTTCCAACGATTTCGGGAAACGACAATGCAGATCAAGAGGGTATTAAAGAAGTACCAAATGTTGATCCAATTGCAGAGGAGAAGGAAGAAAGAAGCAGTGCCCCTAGAGAAGATGGGCCTCAGAATATGGCTCCATTAGAGAAGAAGTCGACACGACGAGTGGCTCAGAGGAAGGTAAAGACGTCAAAAGAGAAGGAGCCTCCGGAATTTGCGGGAATTGAGGTGATTAAGGATTCAGGTAATCCTAACAATGAAGAAGAGTTGGAGCGAAAATTTTGTGAAGAACCGGGAAGTAGCTCTGGTGTTAAAGAGAATTTAGTTCCACCAGGTTACAAAAAGATAGATTGGGAGAAGCTAACATTAGGTGAATGGTTTGATTATATGGAAGTTGATTTGCCAAAATATGTTCATGAAAGAACAGATGATATCATATCAAGTATGAGAGAGAGATCTCGGCAATTCAATGAGTTCATGTTACAACAACAAAGGGAAGGAAAAGGTAAATTTCCTTTGTAGTAGTAGAGCATTTGTTCTGATTTAATACTAATATTTCATTATGTGAAGAACTTGCTCTTTCTTCTTGTGTAGTGATGTATGTTTCCTTTCTTTTCTTGTTAATGAGAACTTGTGTTGCACAGATATTAGTAGAAAGTTCACAAATCTAATCAACACCTCTTCAACAAGTTTCGAGAAATGCTTCTATATTTCGGTTTTAGGACTTAAGGTTGTATTGGATTGTAAGAAATTGTATTTCATAGAAGTGTGTTCATTTCAATGAGTTACTGTGAAGTGATTCTATATAGGAATGTGTATTCCGCCAAAGTGTTTAAAAACGTAACTTTCTGTTGCGATGATGCCCAACTATGCGTATACTTCGACGGAAATAGAACCATTATCACTTTCTACCGACGGAATACTTTCACGCTTTTAATTATAGGAAACTATTGAGTTGAGTTCCTAATGAAAAAAACAATTTGTGTATATCTATCTTAGATCATAACTATCAAGTAATAACTTGTATATTGCTTTCTTATTCTAATCGGATAAAAAAAGATTACCTTGAAGTCGACAAAGTAGTTTCAAATAAAAAGTCGACAAAGCAAAGAGTTATATTTCCTATATACTTTCACATGAAATTCAGTTTTTTGAACAGGTCATGTAATCTAGATTTATACCCATTAGCGCAATTGTGAATATTAGACCCCACATAAGTGCTTCATAATTGATTGCACATCCCTCATCTCCCATCAGCCCAGATCAATATTAAATTATAAATGTTAGGATGTGAAGTTCTAAAAGCGTCTTGCTCGAGTGTTATTAACGCCCCTACAGTTTCAAGAAAACGACTAACCGACTATTGTTCATTTCTATTGAAAAAGTAATTGTGTCTCTCTGTCAGCTATTTTTCTCTATTATATATTTGTGTGAAAAAAGAAGAAGGTAAGGAGAATAGAGGACACTGCAACCATTTCCTCTCTCATCCTATTGCTCCAACCAAACAGTTCAAAATCAACATCCTTATTTCATCTTGGTCTCCAGAGAAGATGCGACTTTCCCACTCTATAAAATCCTTCACTTCCGGTATTCCATCTTCATCTCCTTCTCTCCAAGTATTAATGTTTTTCGGTTTGTATCTTATTTCATCTTCATCTCCTACTCTGCAGGTATGAATTTTTTTTCTTCATTTCATTCTAAAAAATTTCGTTTCATGAGGTTAAGTGGTTTTTCTCCATCCATTCAGCTCGATTCTATACATGTAGTTTTGCACCTCATTTTGTATTTATCTAATTTGTGTTATGCATTGTGCATCTCATTCTCTCTTTGTCTGAGAGAAATTAAGCTGCCATATATCTGTTCGATCAGTTGTCTGAGAGAAATTAATTAGGTTGTGTTGTGTTGGGGTTGGTTTATATTCAGAAACTTTTGAATTGTTCATGAAATTTTTGGAAGGTTCTTAGGTACATGTGTATGTGTAAAATTCAAAGTCTAGGTTGTTTAGGTTTTGCAACTCATCCAAGTTGGATTATTATTGCAGTGGGTATTTAAAAATAATCATGTCTGGTTCTGAAGAGGCGTCTTTGGCAGCTAAAACGCTCTTTCTGCTTTTAGTTTGCTGATCTTGCTCTTGTTGATCCAAAGTGCTAGCTCTTGTTGATCCAAAGCGCGCAAAGAGGTAATTTTTCGATTAGTAAATCATGTGGGTTGAAATTGTTTACATTTGGATGTGTTAATTTCTCTTCAAAACTCAGAAGCGAACTCATATATAGGATTGGAAAGATGGATAGATGAAAATTTGGAGTAATTATACATTATGTGGATCCAAAATTTGTATAATTGTATTGTTATTTGAAACATAATTATAAGGTCATATATATCTTTATTACATCTTGTTTTAGGATTTGGGCAAACAGACAATCAGCTGCTAGATCGAAGGAGAGGAAGATGCGCTACATATCTGAACTTGAACGGAAGGTGCAAACACTTCAAACAGAAGCAACAACACTATCTGCTCAATTGACAATGTTGCAGGTATCTTGCCTACTGGGAAATGCCCTACCTTTGAGTGCGGTTTGAACCGTTTTTTTTTTTTTTTTT
>BEHA01004536.1:223926-257063 GCA_002897215.1 Eschscholzia californica subsp. californica
TTTGTTAAGAGGTGCGGTTTGAACCGTTGATTTGTTATCATTGCGGAATATAAACTCTGAAATCACTTTTCAAATATTAAAGATGCTTCGGTAAATGCTCGACTCATTTATTTAGTGTTGGAGTTATCTATAGGTCTGGAGTGAGAGCAGCTTTTACTAATATGTGTTTTTTCCTGTTGCTTCTGGACAGAGAGATACAAGTGGACTAAGTACTGAAAATAGTGGGCTAAAATTGCGGTTGCAGGCAATGAAACAACAGGGTCACCTGCAAGATGGTAAGATCCATCTTGTTACACGTCAACATTTTAATTCAGCTATATGTGCAGTAGATTTAATTTTAAGCAGAAAGTGGACCGACCGATAACCAATTTTTTTTTTGTTTTAACTGCTCATATTTATATAACTGCAACCAAAACCTTTTTCCATTCTAAATGGTTATGTTTATGGATACTTTGATAGCCAACTGAATCAGGACTACCGTACTTTGCATTGATATTCTGTTACGGTATTACCTATCAATGTGTTCTGCATTATAGACAGAATTTACGGGGAAGTCTCACTGCTCCTCTTTTTGTTGATTTAAGAGATTTTCTTCCACACAAATTGCTGATTTTTACTCTATACCAAATGTAACCTAAATTCAAATTACTGCCAGTGTTTATTGTCATTTAGGCTTTCGTTGATATCTGGGGAAGTTCTGCAATATTCTATTTCTGCCTGATGATTGCTATATATCATGGAAGGTATGTTCATGCTAAAAAGTTCAAAAGAAATTTATTGAATAATCATGTTTTGTCTTGATCTGTATAAAAGGGTCGAGAGAAATCCTATAATCTTCGAAAAGGAATATGAACTTTTGTTCCAAAAATGATGCAACGAATAGGAACATTCTTGTAAATGAGGAATGCAATTCATTATTTCACCATTTGCCAAGTTTTCTTACAATTTCCTAACTTTATTTGACACAAACTTCTACTGGTGGTGACTCCAGAGCACTACTCTGCCGGAAAGGAGAAGCGGTTGAGATGTCCCAAGATCACAAGCCGATATAACCATCGAAATGAATTCAGATAAAGAAGTTAGGTGGGTATAGTGAGGATGGGTATTTGAATAGGGTACTCTTTGGAGTATTGCTCTAGAGATTGATTTGAAGTAACTTTTTTAACTTCATAAGAAAATTAATTTTTGACTTGAGAGAAAGTAAAAATTTACATTAGGAAACTAACTATTCTACTTAAATAAGTAAAAATGTTATTTGTAGTGTTGTCATAAAGACACCTTCATATCCCAACCGGCCCGCCTTCCTGCTCTACACTCTTTCGGTTTCCGTGGCCAAGGGGGCTCTAGACTCTTAACTGAAAGGGTTAATTTTAGTTTGCCTCCTATTATCTTTCTCCTTCCTTCAAATCTCTCTCGATTCCCTCTCCTCTCCTCTCACTTGCAGAAATTAATGAGGATCTTCACCATTAAGTTTAAGGAGATACTCTCGAAGAGGGTCGTAGAGTTTGAACTAAAATGGTAGATTATTTCTCCAAAATATTTGACGTAAAATGATATTTGAACATAGATAATATGCACTAATCTATATATGATAATTAAAATAAAAGTCACATCAATGACAACGATTCCTTAATTCTTTTGCTCTAGAGAATGAAGATAACACTAATTAGGTTTTGAAGGATTTCTTAAATAATGTTTTTCTTATGTAAGTCTAACGAAAATAATCTAGTTACTTATAATTTATAATATTATATGTTTGTATTATAAGAAATTGGGTTGAATTTCTTGCTCCTCTTGGTTAAAGGTACGTATGAATACTTTCCAATCTTCATCTCCTAGTGCAAACCTGTGCAGCTACGTGTGAACTTGTACAAAACTTCTGTATAAATATTACATAGTATATGTGACCTTGTGAGAATCTTATTATGTCCAAAACTGTATAAACATACCTCATTACAAAGTATGTGTGACCTTGTCCAAATCTTATTATGTCCAAAACTGTATAAACATACCTCATTACAAAGTTGAAGCTAAAAATAATAGATGGAAGTTTTGGAAAATTAGAAAATAGACAGACATATGGGTGACGTTTTCTTTTGATTCATTTTGGGCTTCAGATATAGACTATTTCTGATGATGTCGGGAAGTGGCTTCTGAGATATCTCTAGGAAGTTACCTGTCTAACCTTTAATAATGCTTAAGTCAACTAATTGTGCAGAGTAGAAATCAATTGTCATAGATTAAGGATTCGATTGGGATCCCCTTTAAGGAAACCTTTGTTGTTTATATAGGTTTGCGCAAAGGTGGTGAATCACGAGTTGTGATTATGCGGTGGTAAAACACCTACTTGATGACAACCATGTGGTGTGGTCATTAGAGGATAATCTTTGATCATGATAGTATCTTCTGACAATAACGTATCGTATATGGAAAATGGATCTTTAGCACTATCTGATCCTCCACGTAATTGGCGTTTCCTCAGGCAGACCAAAGCTCAAGGTGTCGAGCTCACTCCGCCTCTCTGATCAGAGCAGGGTCAGGTGTCAGATCTTACTCGGACCCACCTCTCTGCTCGCTTTCATTTTGTGACAAAGCTCTAGTTGCCTACAAGACCCATACCGATCTTCCAACAATCTATCTAGTTAGAGTTGCGTTCAAGTGGTAAAACTCATTCAGATAATCCATCTGTCGGTCTTTAAGTCGTGATAGAGTTTAAGGTGCCTAGGAAAAACATGTTGACCGTCCATTTCAGAGCTCAGGTGGCAAAGCTCTTTCAGATCCACCCCTCTATTGGTTTCATCAAAGTCTTGATCGTGTATACCAAAGGTTTCGACACGTGTCACCCAAGTCACTCGGCTCTTGACTATTTAAAGTTGACCAATATTTGGCCCATCACATGTTGTCGACCATATTGTAGGCAGGTATTTGGAAGTTCTTCACATGCATAAATGCCATATCCAAATGAACTGTGGGGAAAAGACTTATGCGACAATATCTCCCAGTAAGCGCATAATGAACAACGACCGCAACGAGACAACACGTGACACCTCCATGAGATCAAAATACGCTACAAGCTCCGCTGCGAATGAGATGCCACTGACTAACTATGTCACACAGAAAGACGGTGTTTGACCAGGATAGACAAAGAGAGATTCATGAGCGACTACGTGGGGCACTTCTGCTCATTTCTGCACAGGAGCCTCATGGGCGGCTCATTTCACCCAAAAGCATGCCACATGGCGCGCTCATGTGTGTTTTTTGCACATGAGGCTTCTAAGCAACCACGTGGCAATTACGTGGCACTTTTTGCCTAACTAAAGTCACACCAGGAGGTACAACATCTGCACAACGCAAAATGCGCCCTTCACCATGATAGGAATTCATTATATTTTTTTACTTTCTCCTAAAATGCAAATGATGCACTTCGTCCCAAAGCGACTTTCTATCTTGTGGTACTTCCCACTATCTCGCTACAACTAGAATACAAAATCTTCATTCAACAAGGGATGTACCTTACTACCCTCGTAATCCTTAAGTTCCTTGGACTTATAGAGTGGGGGCAAACTTTAAGGGCAAAAATTTGTCTGAGCCGGATGTCCAAAAACCTAGCCTAATTTGGACCCAAACGTTAGCAGGCCCATAAAAGATAATAGGGGCAAGGGCATTCTGATTACCACCCTTACTCATAGTGGCCTAGTTAACTGTCCACACATCAGTTAATATGGGGCTCTTGTCATACGTCCACCTAGAGACTACCCAACAATATGGTCGTAGAAGTGAGTTACTCCCCCATGGGTAGAGGTGGGAAATAGGCAGGTATGGGTGTCCACGGACATTTGAAGTATTGGGCCAGGCGTGTCGGGCCCCAATCTCAAATAGCTATTAGGTTAAAAAGGGTTCATCGGGCAGGCAATTTTGAAAGTCACCATGCTCATTCCCTGCCCAAGCCCATTAAGAAGCTATGTAATTCGGGTATGGGGCGGGTGTGTAATAGGTAAGCCCATGACTGGAAAAAGCTCACTTCTTCTTCTCCATTTATAAAGTCTCCAAACACCTTTCCTAATTCCAAAGAGGTAATGTTGGACTAAAACTAGAAGTTATTTGTGTTGTTCTTTTTAGGAATTTAATCCCACATTGAAAACTATTGAAGAATTCTATGAGATAGTGACAATATGAACTTAATTCCCTCCTTGCTGCCTCAAAGCCAATCACTATTTCACTAACCCATTAGGAATTCTTTTAAGCCATTGCAAAGCAATGCATTGGGTTCGTGTTATTGCCTTTAAACATATTGTTTACCATCTCAACTAGACCTAGCAACATTGACTATTGGGCTTCATCAACCCAAAAAGTTGACGTAGTTTGGTTGGTTATCATTGAGTGATGTTAAGTGGCTACGGGCATGGGCGAGTGTGTGGGTAGAGGTTTTAAACCATGCCCGCCCACCAAAACTTGGCGGGTTGTACCCGAGACAGGCGCGGGTGTCCATGGTCCTCATTGGGCTCGGCTGCCTGTGGCCAGGTTCGGGCTCATGGGCCCCTACCCATGGGGTATGCAACCAACCTTAAAATGATAAGTTCATGCTCTATATTGATTAGAGAGTTACTACATTTGATAAGTGTATCACAACTACAACTTACACGCAGGATCGTCACATGGGTGGAAAGTAATGTGTGCCCGACATTTATCTTAAGTTCATTAGTACGAGGAGTGTATCATACGTGCACCGTAAAGATGTACATTACTAGCCAGTAGATATCTTTCACACGCGGTTGCATCGTATTCGTTGGTGAAGGTAAGCTAATGCATATCTATGAAGTTGATCCATCAATCAACCTGTCTCGATGATTGACACATCATCTAAAGGATTAGCTCATTGATTACAATCTCTTGATTACCTCCCACGTATATATACTAACATTACGGAGTAATGACCTCTGCGACCAGCTTAACGAATCAAGACAGCTTCCCCCTTCTACCATTACAAATAGGGGGACAATCAACAAACTAGATCATCTAATATTCGATCAACATATTTTACTTACTGCGCTCAAAGTATTTTAATTACTTCGCTCAATAGTCTTCTTATTTCTCAAGACTCGAAGATGAATTTAACTACTTCGCTCAATAGTATTTTAATTACTGCGCTCAAAGTATTTTAATTACTTCGCTCAATAGTATTTTAATTACTTCGCTCAAAGTGAATTTTTTTTATCTTGTTTTGATGAACTATGCATCTTATTCTAGGTTAAATTGAGAATGTCAAGATTGAGACTCGAAGATGAATTTAATCATTATTTTAACTTGCACAAAACTTTAGGCTTAATTCAATATGTTCCATGTAACATCATGGCCACATAAGTTCAATTACTACCAAATCAAATAAAAAGTGCGACTCAATTATGGAAATATGGTGATTCTGATTTGTTTCATTCTAATTAAAATGCATGTATTTTTTAAATAAGTTTGTTATTTGATTTACTCTTTTGCTACCATTTCTTTAATAAAGAATCTTCAATGACGGAAAAGTCTAGCGGTAATAATTACAAACGTCGTGAAAAATATTTTTACCGACAAAAAATTATTGTCTGCAATGATAATCTATGCCAAGGTGATTCTGATAAAAACTTCACTATTTACCTAACTTTTTGCTCTAGGTTGCAAGATATTTTTAGAATCGCTAGGTCATTTCCCTTCTCGACCACAAGCGAAAGCAATGTATGTAAAAACTCCCTTAACATCTCTTTTACTACTTCGCTTTCGGATTGGAAATCCTGTTATAGCGCCACAATTTCTGAAATTTTCGTACAACTTGTCTGGATCATCGTATAATGTTCCAATTTAGAGTGACGCTTCTAAATCCTCTGACTATCCACATTTTTTCAGTTTCATTGCAATCGATATCTTCTTCTACTTCTAAATCATCATCTGACTCTTCTACAAGTATCGATTTTTCACGCACATCCTCCATGTATGTTATCTAACCTAGAAGGTAAAATCAATGTAATATTTCAAATTAAATCTCACAAAAAACTAGAAAACAACAAACACAAAAGTTCCCACTAAAATGTCTTAAAATTTAGGCTAATGTAGCATGAAATTTGAGTTAAGATGGAGATGAAAATGTTAGAGAGACAATAAATAGCATGAAATTTCAACAAGATAATATAAAGTGTAGAGAGCTAATATGCTATAAAATTGGAGATAAGATAGTTGGAAAATCAATTATAAAGGTCACATAGTTTATGTATTAACTTAACACACCTTGTGGAAGAAATTTCAACAAAGTAACTTCAAATGCTGGAGAAAGAATAAAAACTTGAATGGTGGTTGTTTTTGGAGGAAGAAATGAGTTTTTAGTGAAATTAGGGTATATTGAGTTGAAATCTGAGATTCAATCATAGTCGTTGAAATTTCAACGACTACGATTGAAAATAAGGAACAAGGGACGGGTTTTTGGTAAGTTCGACGTTATTCGTTTCTACCCACTGATAGAGTTGGATGGGTACTACCTTTCTTAAGACCACTAAAGAGAATTATGAAATTGCCCACAGATATACACGGATTTTCGGTTTTATCTTCATTAGGAGTCTAACGGTGGCTTTACTCATATTAGTCTTCTTCCCACCCTTTTTTTGTCCCTTGTACAACATTATCAATGGAATGTACAAGAGAGTGTGGTTGGAAGTCCCCTTATCAAATCTAATTTTCTTATCTTTCGACTTCACCTTTTCATACCCAGTCACTAACTTGACTGTAGGGGCCCTTTTGGATGGCACCACCTCGGTGTCTAGAGGATTCGCAATCTTGTTTGCCTTCTTTTTGTTTTCAAGTCATTTCACTATGTAGTAGGTGCCTGCCAAAATAATCCCGAAACCTGAAGACTTCTGAATATTGACATGTTGGTTGTCACACTTCTGACTCGTAGACTTTTCGACCGTCCATAGTGAATTATACTGATCAAATTCTAAAATAGTATTGCATTCATGATGTTGAATGTGTTAGGGTTGCTGAAGTGATAACCCCTCCCTTTAGCAGCAAAATAATGATATCGAGAAGTGACTTCCCAGATATCTCTAAGAAACTACTGTTGTAACCTTCAATTTGATTGCCTATTTTTACAGTACCGGTGACTTGATTGGAGAGGGGGTACCTGCAAAGAAACTTCGACGCTCAGGTCAATTTACTATGTAGGTTAAAAATCAGGTGTCAAAGATTAAGAATTCGATTGGGGCCTCCTTTCAGGACAAAGAATTATATAGATTTGCATGGCGGTGGTAAATCACTACTTGAGATTATGCGGTGCTAAAACACTATCGTGATGACAGCCGCATGCCATGTCCGTTAGAGAATAATCTTTGATCATGATCGTATCTCCTCATAATAACAACTTTGCATATGGTAAGCGGATCTGTGGCACAATCTGCCCTTCCGCGTAAAGATTGTCCTCTCAGGCAGAGCAGAGTTCAAGGTGTCGAGCTTACTTTTGCATACCTCCCTACTCGGACTTTCTAGTTAGATCAGAGCTTAAGTGACTTACTCAAATCTACTTCTTTGCTTGCTTTCATGTCGTGACAGAGCACTCGGTGCCTAGTTGAAATATACCAACATCCTAACAACCTATCTGATTAGAGTTTTACTTACGTTGTAGAGCTCTTTCAAACCCACCCCTTCATCTCCTTACTTATCTTTGCTCCCCTCAACCTCCTACTTGATTTTTTCATTATCTCTTAAATGTTTTGTGATGTGATTACTAGTAATATGTGTTAATTCAAAAAATTATGATTTGAATTGTTTGCCTTTATCTCTTAAATGTAGTGGTTGCTTACCTGCCCACCCCCATAATTATTTGTCTTTCATTATCTGTCTTCATCTTAAATGGATAATTATGGCCTACATCTTATGTGCGCATATTACTTCTAGTGGTTTCGTATTAGCCCGCCCGCCCCTGTAACTTATTCATCATGCTCGTTTAGTTGTGGCTCTACGTTTTGTTTTATCGGGCCACCACCATTTCTTCAATAAACGTCACTGACAAAGATGACAAAATGTTGTCAACCTTACTCGTCTAGATAAAAAAAAATTCCCCGCCCCACTTATCCTTATCTCAATTTCACTAAGACGTTGTTTGATTTTTACACTTCTTAAGTGGTTTTCACTGATTAAGCGTGGATCACATTTAGGCCATTTATTTTTCATTATATAGTGAAAATCACTTAGAAGTTAAGTGATATGGCTAAGTCCAAAATCATAACTTCCCGCTAGAATTTTTTTACACTGACTTCAAAGCAGTTCTTAAAAGACATGAATAAACCTTGATAAATTTTAGAATTACTAATAGTAACATATCATCTTTAATCAAAATTGTTATGACGAAAGCAAGTAATCCAAGAAAAACAATAAGAAATAAAGAACAATCACACAGAACACAAGAGATTTACGTGGTTCGATTGGTGAGACCTACTCCACGGCGACAACGGCGCGATAAGTTTCCACTATGATAAGCAAACAAGTTACACAAGAGACGCAGGAGAATTCGACACAAATATCTCCTAGGGTTTAAGTTTATATAGCCACTAATACCTTAATCCCACCTCCTCACCAACTCTCTCTCTCTTTAAATCTGAAATACACATGGATACGCTAACACGAATAATAGACATAAGCCCTGATCCGCATTCCAGCTCTGTCTTGGAGATCAGCTCTACCTAAGAGCCCTGCTTCGCATACCGGCTCTGCCTCGGTTATTAGCCCTAATAACGGGTCCAAAACTCTGTGCCGAAAACGAAGGTTTCAGCATGGTATTACCATTGCCTTGTAAGCGGGTTGGCAGGTCGTAAATCAGGTTAGATATCAATCCATATTCAAGACACTTTCAACAAAAATCATAAACGAAAAGATAATATATCCTATTCTCAAATGAGCTACATGTCAGAAAGAGAAAAAAATATGAGAGATAGAACGCATGCTGAGAGGGAAGGACAAACACTATTGTTGGATATTCGAGAGAGGGGAAATTTTCTTACTTTTCCCAACTCGTTCAAATGTTGGTGCGGAAATCCATCATTCTTTCTCGCTTCGTCTTTCCTTCGTTTACCTTTGTTCTCTTTAAAAACATAAAGACTTTATGTAAAGTAAAAGAGAGGATTACTCATTTTTTGAAGATGTTACAAGTGATATACAACCAAACATCATTTGTTATAAATGATGAAAAACGAACGTGAAGGATATGTCCTTTCGGTCTGAAGGATACGTCATTTCGGTGTGAAGGAGTGTCATTCGACAAAGATGACAATGGGCTTAGTTTTTCGAATAAGATTATGATGACTTTATTCAGAAGATCATCTAGTCTGGTCGAATTAGGAATTGTAATGCTTAGTTAGAAACCAACTACGATCGTCAGACCACTTTGGTGATTTGCGGCTAATATCTACTGGATCCTACAACGGGTTACACCAACAAGTGGTGACTTGATCGGAGAGAGCTGACTAGAGGGAACTAAGCAAAAAGATGGGTTAGATCTAGTTTAATAAGCCCAAAAGGTTCAGAGAGAATCCAGACAAAGATAAAAAGAACCGGGCCCGAAAGGAGGCCCGGACCAAAAGAGATGGGTCGGCCATGTTATGGGCGGCCATGCCCAGCCCACTAATGGGGCCGCCCTGGATGACCACTTAAGAGAGTCCTAGATGGGACATAACTCCCATTTAGGAATCTCACTTAGAAAGGATTTCTGAGTCTATCTTTTCTAGAGATCTTATTTGAATTGGAATATGATTCTTACTTTAGGATTCTCTATATAAGGACTCATATTAGAATAGAAAATGTGTGGAATTTTCTCAAGAGAAAATCTATCTCTACAACGTTAAGTAGAAAGTAGATTTTAGAGAAAAAGCTCACAACCTATCTATCTAGTCAAAGAGGAAGAGTTCTTCTTCTCAACCTCCATAGCTGATACTAAAGAAGGGAGATCAAGTTAATTTGCTCGAGTGTCTCAAGTAGAGGAGCTACATATTGGAGCTCTTATCTTCAAGAAAAGGCATCGGATTTAGTTCGTCAAAAATCGATTAAGGTAATCTTGTTTCCAATTCTAGTTCATCTTTAGTTCTTACATGTGATCCTGGAAACTAGTATTAGACGCTTGAGATTCCGCTAAGAACACTAGGTCACACCATAACCTAACAGTGGTATCAGAGCCTCTTGCACGAGCTAACTTTGGCTAGACGAATTAAATTCGGATTTGTTTAGTTAGATAGATAAGTCTGAATGGATTTTTGGATAATATTTAGGCTTAATCAAATAGATTTTGAAAGAGTTTCAACAGGTTAAAGCTTTAAAAATTTCAATTTTTGAAACCACTTTCGAAAGAGAAAATTAAAGTTTTAACACATTTTTGAGAAAAGTTTTCAAATTTGGATTTTTGGTTCTGAATCATTAAAGTCATGTACGTTGGAAAAAAAATTGGTCTGATAAGTTTCCTGCGCGTCTCGGACTTGAAGTTCGAGACGGCCTAGGGTTGGCCAAGGACCAGACGCATCTGGGAAGTCCCAAGGCGTCTCAGACTCTGTCCTTGGCCCAGGCGTGTCTCAGCCTATAGGGCTCGAACACGTTATGACCCTTACGAAGAACACGTGCACTTGGCACGGGCCAAAACGTGCTAGCCCTAGGCTGAGGCATGCTCGACCTATGTCATAGCGTGTCTTGGCCTGACCCAATACCAAGTAAGGGTCTAGGCCGAGAGTGTCTCGGACCTTGTCCCGGACCATTCCGCGTATGGACTCGAATAATCGACTGAGATTTTCGGGTGTCGACTCGAGTGAGAGTTTTTCGTCTTTTTCTCGATTTTTTTCCCGGTTCTACGTACATAATTTTCCTGAAATTGACCCCGTCATACGAAGAAGATCCTATCGGAGTATTTCCTAAAATTGATTTTAGAAATAATTAAGTATACGTGCCATTAGTCCGAATTTTACAAAAATAGACTTAGGGTCCGTTTGGCATATAGATGTCAATATTTTTTCTCGAAAAGCTATCTAGATTGTAGTGGAACCTAGATTCCACCCTTAAAAACGAATCTAAAACTAAGCATACGTACTTTATTATATTATGAATGTCATATTATAGTGTATGTATGAATGTGAATGCAGAAACTAGTATGGCCACAAAAGTTTTTCTATTCTTGTTTTTAAACATAAATGTGTGCCTGGTGTAATTAATTAATTTTAGTTTCAAATTTTGTACGATCTGCGTTCGTTGAGTCTTGTAATTAGAGTTTAGGGTCTGTAGAGTCCATTAAAGACCCGAAGGATGAGATCCTGATTCGAGTGGGAGAAAGCATTGGAGGCTCAAGGATAGAGATCCAGACGAACAATAAGCGAAACCAAACAAGATTAGATCTTTTTGGTTAGGGTCTACTAGGATCCTTATGTGCTTGATTTACTTTCTCGCGCGGATTTACTTATTTATTTACGTTTTAATCACTTCATCGGTGAAAATTTCTTGTAAGTAATGCCAAAGCAAGTGCAAAATTATCTCCAAGTTTGAGCTTAGTTTTTTGCACTTCTTCATATATGCTAAAGAAAGAGAAATTTGTCTTTAGTCTAATTTAACAATGACTAGTGCAATCTCATTTAAAAACTAAAAGTCTTAACAATACGAAACTCCTTCACGTCTTTTGCAAAGACCCCTACCCTTCTGCTTTTCTCCTTCTCCAAAGTCCCTTCCCAAATTCTCCCACCTCCTATTTATGGATGGATCATGATGATGCACAAAACGTACAGACGTTGACTAACGTTAATAAGTCAAGAATAGACCAGAAGTCCAACGGGTCAACCCAGCTTAAGGCAGCAGGATGGCTGAACCCACAATGCTCCGCCACCTACGCCCAGAACTGGGAGGTTGGCTAAGATCAACTAAGAGGTATCAGTCCTGTTTCGTCTACAACACGATCATATCAACCCTGAAATCTCTAAAGGAGTGAGGGGAGGTCCACGTAAGGTAGCCGGTACCTCATGCCCTAAACTGGGGAGGCAGAAGCGCGTCGCAGGCTTACCGACTTAATCCCGAATCTTCCTAAAGATCCCAGTCGGTTAAAGATCTCAAGTGTTTAAGCAAACTTGGACTTCTAGAGTCTCGAAGGAGGAAACATTTCCTAGAAGATCTATCATCTCGGCAAGATATCTACGAAGTATCTTTGAACTTAGGAGCTTCTATTTATCCTAGATACGAGATAAACCTAAAGGAAAACCCTAATTACGAATAGGGGAAAACTTCCCTAAACGGTGGATCATAACCGCCTCATCTACACCGTTTATCACAATCGGGGACCCCCCCCCAATCGTCTTCCACAAGACACGATGACTTACGGTCACAGAATCACTTCCCCTGAGTAATCACAACTCGCTCCCGAAAGGTTCAATCAATATTCAACCTTTTACTGCAAAGAGCAATCTGACTGTCTTGAGCGTCGGAGCGGTTTCCAAATCCTTTGCAGGTTTTCCCCCATATTTCCAATGAGCTAGGATCAGGTAGCAAGGATCTAGGAGTAGGGAGCAAGGTGCGAGGAGCACAAATCTCAGTCAACCTAACGGAATATCCTTTCATAACGGACGTTGTCATACATCAATTCCCTATTTCTTGACTGAGCAACGGAAAACCATTTTTCGACATCAGCAGATCCTAATTCTTTTGTTGACTACTACCGTAAGTCCAATTTCTTTTTACGATGTCGTTTTCGATACAAAATACCACTTTTCCTTTTTAACTAGTGCATATATAAATCTAATGTATTAGTACTAAATAATGGAAAATTTTAAAACCTCTCTGGATAATTACTCATTTTTGTAGTACGCAGAAGTGATGCAAAAAGACACATCTGCACACTCACAAATTATTAATGATAAAAGACATTGCATTTACAGGTGATAACACTTAGTAAGTGACCATCAATTAGTAAGTCTTAAAAATCCAACACCTCCTAAATCACTACAATAAAAATCATAATTGGGGTTCACCAATAAAAATATAATAATAAATATAATAATATGGAGTAATAATATTTATATACCTCATCACGTGTTATGTATCTATCCAAACCTTAAACAAAGGTTTTCATATTTTTCACCTATATAGAAATATAGAATTACTTTACCTATTAAAATCTAATGACAAGGTGGGTCTTTAATTCAAGGTTCGAGAACCAACAACCCCAATGAATAGATTAAGTAAGAGGTTTCAAAATAGATACATCGTAGCCTAAGTCTATGTTCCATTCATGCTTGAATATTAATCAAAGATTTTTGTACCAACTTACAATCTCCTCAAAATATATAAAAAATAAGAATAAAATATAAATAATACGGGGCATATAGTGTTTAGCCACGAGTTAGATATTGGATCACGATTGAGTTGTTGTGTTTGAAATTTTTTGTTACTAAGTCATTTTGGAATGAAATTGGAAGTAGAAAATAAAAATAGTTTGAAGTTACGAGAAAAGGTGGAGACAGAAGAGCTTCAGAGAGTTGGAAACCTCAGAATTCTTTTAGGCAATAATGCCCAAAATATAACTTAATTTAGGCAGGCTTTCGGTCGACATATCTAAGTTAAACACCAGATCACATCCATAAACTAGCTCATAATCCTTTTCGGGCACCCAGATTGCACCACTTGACCCATTTGTTTGCGGTGGTTCGACATGATTGACACCTATAGTTATCATGTCCATAAATTTTGAGTTAATTTCCTAATTTATAAAGAGTTGGTCTGGATTGGTCGAAGCACCCGTACTCAACGTAGAAAATTTTGGCACACCATTGACTCATTTTAAAAGTTTTAACAGTGATACATGTATACCCTTGTCAGTAGGGGTGGGATTTTGGTCTGAAAACCCGAAACCCGCCCACGACCGTCCTAGTCCGAAGGGTCCGTGACCGTCCGATGCTCGAATCGGTCCATACCCGCCGACCGAAAGAGCTTAAGCGGACGGACGCGGACACAGGTCCTTACCCGGTGATCCGATCGAGTCCGCCCGCTTATATACCGATCCCGTCCATACCCGTCCGTTTATCCTATCTGTTATACCCGCCCGCCTATATGATTGATTTTAAGCCTTTAGATTTGTAGGGTTAGCTACAACCGTTAGATTTCAAGAATAAAAATATGTAACTCTAGAAATCACTTTTCTTAATCTTGTCACGCCTCTCTACTTCTCTAGTCTCTCTCTCTCTCCTCTAAAATCTCAATATCTCATTAGTAACCCAAGAATCCACAATACACCGATCGTAATCCATGAGAAGAAGAATATAACCGGTCGTAATCCATGAGAAATCTCAATGATTATCTTTTATTTTTGTATTTTTTTATTTTTTGGAATTGTAAAGTGGGAGTTTAATTAGAAAGTTATATTTAGCTACTATAAAAATTTAATTTCGGATAAAAAATTCTTTATTTGTTCATTAGTGACCGGTATCCGACCGACTGACACCCGATTTGCCCGACTATCAAAACAGTCACGGACGGGCACTTTGTTGGAGAAAAGTCCGAAATGTCCACCCGTTTTGTCCGGAGGTCCGAGTAGACACTTAGGACTTATGCCCGTTCTGCCCGGACCGGTTGAGTCAGTGTCTGTTTCCCGCCCGTCCAAACCGATTGAGTTAGTGTCTGTTTTCCGCCCGTCCGGATCGGTTCCCACCCCTACCCTGTGTACATTTTGAATATGACTAGGGGTAATTTCGTCTTTACACACTCTTTCAAAAGCGTTAAAAGACAAAAATAGTTCTTGTCGTATTAGCTACATGAGCCACAAACGATGTACAAGGGTGTATAGGACGGTGTTTTTCTAAAATTTTAATTCCACCCAAAAGAACGAAAGGTACACCCGAAAAAAACAGAGGAAAAGAAAAGAAAAGAAAACGAGGGAGAGGGAGAGAGAGAGAGAGAGAGACTTGAGAGCCTCACAGTTTCCCCCTTTATTTTATGTCAATGAAGAGATCGGAAAACAGCATTTTCATGGAGTTTTGTACCGATTCGAAATCAACGATCTTTTGATTGATTGAAACTTTGTTTTATAGATTGAAGATCTTTTCTATTTTCAACTCCAGATTTTGGTTTTCTATTTTGATTTTGGTGGTGGAGAATTCATATTCATATTTAATTGGAGATAGAAAAATAGAATGAACGGAGGTAAAAATGATGAAGTTTCTAATCCAGTTGGTTCTCCACAACCACTAGACTGGAAATTCTCTCAGGTTTTCGGTGAGCGGACTGCTGGTGAAGAAGTTCAGGAAGGTATGACCCTTTGGATCCGATTTTGTTTTTTTTGTAGGTAAATAATGATTTTGTTTTCATTTGGATTAGGGTTTGTTTGATGTGTTGTTGGATCTGTTAATTGGTATTACATTTATGCACAATATGTATGTTTATTGAGATTTGGGGGAAAAAGCATCCAACTTTAATGTTAAATTGGTCAAAACCCAGAGAGTGGGTAGTATGAAACTGATTAGAACTGAACATAATTATACCTTTTAAGTTTAGGTTTGAAGTGCATGCATATGATTTTGGTAACAGATGTAATTATCTATTCTGAGTTAATAGGTTAGTTCAGCTGAGTGAAAATGACAAATATACAATCAAATTGATTCATAATGACATTAAACCAACTGGGCTAAAGTGAAAATGAGTTTAGCTACACTACTCAAGTTTGCTGAAAAGAATTTGATATCTCTTCACACGAGGGCGTAGCGATGTTCTTTTGTATCTACCGGTAGCAAAAGCTTGATATCTAAGGTTGTGAATGGCTGAGTGCTTATTGAGAATGCTTGTGAAACTCTTTTGAGATGCAAAGATTCTTCCTGACATACTTTTGTTAGTGATCAATCATTTTAGGACAAACTAAAGCACATATGTTATTTGTTGATGTCTATGAACAAGCATCATTATTTAACCATTCTAGTGAATCACAAAAGCAAATATCTCTGGACCAACATTTGCATCTTTTCTTATGTCGATTTTAAAAGATATTGATGCAAGTACCTAAAACTGATAAAAAGAAAACAATTCTGAAGTACCAAGGAACTGAAATAACTAGGTATCTGCCTGTCGAAGATTTGTAGAGGAAGGATAGATCACGGGGTTGCAGGTACAATTAATGTGTAGAGTATCACGGGCTTGGTGGACGATTATTCGGTTTTAACGGATTAATGAGGCACTATCTACACAGTTGGGTTTGACTTTTGAGAGTGATTAGTATTGAAGTGTATCATGTCCTCTAAGACGCTTTCGTTGGTAACTTCAATAGTTCAATATATTTTGTAGTGCATCTGTTCATTAAGATGAAACTCTAGGATCACTTGTTCGAAGTAATGCATTAGAAATGCAGAATCCTAGTGTGCTGAAACGTATTTTTAGAAATTGTACAGACAATGATTGCTATTTGTGTTGAACTTGCGAGAATCTAAGGTCGGATTATGCATATTTCTTATTTACATGTTTGTACTTCTTCACAGCTTTCTTTGTCACTGTGATACGAGGTTGATATAGAGGTTGTTTCAGTATGGTGTGATTGTTTCATACTGATACCAGGGTATCCTTGTCGATGTTAATTTACGTCGTTTGGTTTCCTCATTAGCTTCATTTTATGCTCACGGTTTCATTACTTCTTTTTGCAGTCGATATTATTTCAGCCATTGAGTTTGATAAAAGTGGAGACCATCTTGCAACTGGTGATAGAGGGGGACGAGTAGTCCTATTTGAAAGGACTGATACCAGAGATGTATATTTGTTGTCTTAGTTCATTCTTTTCAGTTCATTTTCTTGCAATCTTCTCATATGTTCTGTTCTGTTATGTAATGTGTAGCATGGAAATCGAAGAGATGCTGAAAGGATGGATTACCAAATAAGTAGACATCCTGAATTCCGTTACAAAACTGAGTTTCAAAGCCATGAACCTGAAGTAAATTCTTTTCCCATTTTCCTTGCTCTGACCTCATTAATTCCCACTTTTTCTTATCAACTGCTTGTCTTCTACCATTCAGTTTGACTATCTCAAGAGTTTGGAAATAGAGGAAAAAATCAACAAGATAAGATGGTGCCAGACAGCTAATGGTGCATTATTTCTTCTCTCAACTAATGACAAAACAATTAAGTATTGGAAGGTAAGATAATTTTGTAATTTTTTTTAATGAATACGTACACTTAGACAGTCAATCCAGCTGTCCTTTTATCCATATATGAACGATTTTGTTATTACATGTATGGTTTCCATTAATACTATATTACTATGTGTTTCCTCCAATACATCATGCATATTGCAGATTCCAGTGAATGTTTCCTTAGAACAATAAAAGGATACATTAAAATGGATTTGCAAGAATGTTCATGTTGTCTGGTAGGTTGCGGTCCCACTGATTTTGAATTTGAAGTGAACGAAATATTAGAATGTACATCCGTCATCTTACGCACGCGCAAACACCCACAAACACTTCAAGTGTGCCCCTATACTCCCCCTTTCACTCCTTCAGACTTGCGTTCCTAAGTGATACATAAAAACGTGTACATATTGGTTTCGCAGTTTTAAAGTAACCTTGTTAAGTTAAATACATGAGTGATGATTTTACAAGTGTTCTTCGATAGGAAAAAAGTGGGTTTCTTATTATGTAGAATGTTAAATTGTCTATTCCTCTTTTACTTCTTTGTGTCATTGCTAGCTTCTTAAATCGATGTATGGCACGAATATGTACAATCACCAACGTTGTTCTTGTCGATCAATATACTTTACATGCTCATTTGGTCTGTTTTGCCTGTACAGGTTCAGGAAAAGAAGGTGAAAAAAGTTTCTCAGATGAATGTTGACCCCTCAAAGACGACGGGAAATGGTAGTACTGCTGGTCCAAGCATACCGACAAGCCCGAAGCCACATCTTGCAAATGGAGGAAGTCCAGAGACATCATATAGTAATTTGAACAGTAACTTCTCGTTTCCCCCAGGAGGCATTCCGTCACTTCGATTGCCTGTGGTAGTTGTACTTGATCTAAACTTTGTCTCCTAAGTTCTGAAGTAACAACTTGACAATACCTTTACTCCATTGATTGTTCTGAATAGAGAGAAAAAATTGCACTCTTTTCTGTTGTACAACTTAGAAGTTCTAACATACAAAGATGCATGTCAAGTAGTATATTTTATATATCTCTATCTATCTTTGTGCCATTGTTTTGTGTTATAGAATCCGTGAAGAGCTAACAACTTGATCATTAAATTGAATCATATTTGTGTAGGATTTATGTAGCTTTATGACTGTTTTCACTACTTACATTTTTAGGATTAATGTTTGTAGGTTTCCAGCCAAGAGACAAGCCTTGTTCCAAGATGCCGAAGAGTATATGCTCATGCCCATGACTACCATATCAATTCTATCTCAAATAACAGGTTATAACTTTTGTTTTTATCTCTCGCATTAGTTACAAATAGTTAGTTGGTGGCGTGGTACTTCTTTATTTTTTTATTTTTTTATTTTTTTTAAATCCATAATTTCGTTTGCATCATTCATTTTTATTAGGAACTTTTATTTTTCTTAGTAAATATTCACAATCACTTGGTAGCATTTTGGATGCCCATATTCGGTACCACTCTTTGATGGAAAACAGGGCGATAGGTAAAATTAGTGGATCACTAAGTTTGTTTGCTGGCCCCTAAACTCACCTTACTTGCTCTTCTTAATGTTACTCTTGGTTTCTCATGTTTATATCATAAACTCAGAAAGCAACAGTTAAGTTCTTCGTTATTATGTTATGTACAACTCTGTTCCTATATTCTATCCTCCGGAGGTCCTTGTAGTTTAAACTTTGAACTATTAATAAAACAGTATATCAGGCAGTTCCAGTTTGTGGTTTACTGTCAAGAGTCTCTATGGAGAAGTTTATATTTCTACTGTTCTCTTCACAGTGACGGTGAAACTTTTATATCCGCGGATGATCTACGCATTAATCTTTGGAATCTGGAAATAAGCAACCAAAGTTTCAACATTGTTGATGTGAAGCCTGCAAATATGGAGGACCTAACTGGTACTGTCTTATTAAGTAGTGTCTGTTTTTACAATGTCATATATGAAATCTGATTCAAGATTTGAATTGACTTGAGACAGATTGAGGAATGTTATTTTTGTTCGTGCGACTAACTTGTCTGAATATCTGATCCAGGCGATTTTGTTTCCATTTATGTCAGACGTAGAATAAGTCTGAATTACGAGCCATGGTCTGAAATAACTTGAAATGACTATTGTACCCCTGAAAAGACTTCAAGTCAGACTCAGAATTAAACAAATAAGAAAGACAAACACCATTTCCAATCTTCCTAGTTGATGTTATTCTTGAAGCTGTTGTTTTGCTGTACTGGATGTTTAACTTGTCATTTGTTTTCTACTTGCAGAGGTCATAACAGCAGCTGAGTTCCACCCCAGTCATTGTAACACACTAGCATATAGTAGCTCCAAGGGCTCAATCCGGCTGATTGATTTGAGGCAATCTGCTTTATGTGATACTCACAGCAAGTTGTGAGTGACTTTTTTTTAATCTAAGTAGTTGTTATTGTGAACTACTATGCTATAAGGATTTTTTGGAAGGAAAATGAGCAATTTCCTTTACATTGCTAAGTAAAACTTTATTTATACAGGTTCGAAGAGCAAGAGGCACCTGGCTCGAGATCTTTCTTTACGGAGATTATTGCATCAATTTCTGATATTAAGTTTGGCAAGGATGGAAGGCACATGCTTAGTCGTGATTATATGACTCTTAAGGTTCACTTCTCATATCCTCTCCACGTTTTTAGCTGATTATTTTATTTTTTGAAATTACCAGTCAAATTTATATGCTTGGGGAATATTTTCCATAGTATACTTTAACCCACTACCCCCACGCCCCCCTGCACAGACACACAACAAAGAGAAAAGAAGAACGAAACAAAAGAAAATGTTGTGTGTGTGTGAGAGAGAGAGAGAGAGAGAAATGGTTTTATTGTTCACTTTTGAATCCTGATCTGATTGTTGGAGCTTCTTTCTGTTTGAGATGGGCACCCTTTGGTATATCATACCGACTAAACATGCTTTATACCTTGATTCTTCCTCTCCTACTTCTAATTTGCTTGACATTGGTTTCAGCTGTGGGATATAAATATGGATTCGGGTCCAGTTGCAACCTTCCAGGTTCACGAATATTTAAGGCCAAAGGTAACTTTTCTTCTGTGATATTCTCTCCCGAAGCACAGAATTTTCATTCGACATTGTTGAACTTTACGATTGTCCATTTCCTTAAGACTTCGATCTTTTACAGCTTTGTGATTTATATGAAAATGATTCGATTTTTGACAAATTCGAATGTTGTCTAAGTGGAGATGGATCACGAGTTGCAACCGGTTCCTACAGGTATAAAATTTTCAATAGTAATATACTAAAACACACATAGCAATATTTACATGTTTGATACTAACGGTATTTGCTTAACTGCAGCAACTTATTTCGTGTGTTTGGTTGTGCTTCTGGTAACACTGAAGCAACTACTCTGGAAGCTAGTAAGAACCCAATGAGGTACATATCAACCAACAGTACTATCGAGAATTACATTTATCATTTAGTTTCTTTCTTGATTTTCTCTCTCTTCTTCCTGCCCAAATGTTCTATCTTCTTTAGGAGACACATCCAGACTCCTTCAAGACCTTCAAGATCATCCTTGGGTAGTCTAACTCGTGTTGTCCGGAGAGGTTAGTATTGTTCCTATTAAAGCACAGGAATCTAACAGATTGCAGATTTTCTTTACTGTTCTGTTTCTTCTCCATCTTATTTTCCTTCCGCCTTTTTTTTCGTGATACTCCATAACAGGAGGAGCAGATAATGCGGGTCTAGATGCAAATGGAAATTCTTTCGACTTCACTACGAAGTTGCTTCATCTAGCTTGGCACCCAACAGAAAACTCACTTGCTTGTGCTGCTGCCAATAGCTTGTACATGTATTATGCATAAGAAAGATAAATTTTGGAAGAAATTTATCGTTTTTGAGGAAGCTGTTTTTGTTGGTAAGTCTATATCTTGACTTCTGCTCCTAACTACTGAGATCGATTCTACGTCAAAAGTTCTGCTTCACAAATCCTTCCAATTATCGCTCGTTTCTCTTATCGATGGTCCAGAAGTGGCTCTTGGAAAAAAACCACGACAAAGTAACTTGTCTTTTGTTCTCAATCCAGCAAATTATTTCTGATTTTTTTTTTTTTCGCTTTAAAAAAAGTTGTAGCTCTGTCTCTAATTGTGTTGAAACTAGAACGAGGAAAGTGTGATTGTAGTTCTCCTTTGACCGGAACAAAAAATTGTTCCATATTACTATACTGGGTTTGAGATCGATGGGGGTTTAGTAATGGGATTATTGTGTTAATTATGTTGTTTTCATAAGAGATACTTAAGTTAGAGGTCTGAAAACTCAAATCTAAGTAGAAGGAACTGTTTAATTTAGTTTAAGATTCATTTCTTCTGTCATTGGAAGTTGTATTATTGTTGGATCAACAAGTTTGAAGCCTTTGTTGAATTATTTATCAAGATTAATTTTTTGTTTTCAGTTCTAATTCTCATCTCAGTGGTTTTGCAACTGAGGTTATTTCTTCATCTTATATGAGCAATGCAGTTTCCTAGATTTGTTCTTTCTGATATAAACTCAGACTTCAAGTCTGACTCGATCGGGATTACATTTTATATCATTTTCGTTTTTGAAATCACTATTGAAGAGTCCCTGGACTAATTTAGTTTTCTATTATTCAGGCCTTTTAAAGTGGTAGCGGTCTTGGTGATTTAGACAGAATATACTTGGATGATCATTTGGGTTAAACTCGAATTATGACATAGCACAACCCTAATATTATAGGTTTACCGGACTCAATATGTCACAGAATTAGTACTTGTGAGTGTATTCATAAATGAAAAGATCATAGTAATCCTGGTTGGAACAGTGTCAGTGGTATGGGATGTACTCTTGCGCTTAAGCTTATCAAGTGATGGATCCTATATTGTATTGTAAATTACCCCTCTTTTATTTTGTCAATCGATGTTTCTTTTTATCCGTTCTTTTCCTGCTTGATGATCAAATTATTGGATCTCTTATAACTATAATATAAGATCCAATTTCTCTCGGGTTTTGCCACTCATTTTTTATTTCATCATCCCATCAATATTTTTCATAAATTTCCCCCAATTATTCCCGGGTTATGGTCTGGGTAGCCAGCGAAACTTTTTGAAATAATTGATCTAAGGGGGTTCTTTTGTCTCGAAATCCGAATAATATGAATTACTCGAGGTGGCTCTTTCGGGCATTCACCGAAAGGGGAGGTGGGCTGGTAGAGTGGAGACAATATTAATAACTAGCCAAGACAAGAGCCAAGTGGATACCGTAACAAGAATATTATGCCTGAGCCCTTGGAGTGACTCCAAACAAACAATAATTATGAGATCTTTGTGTGTGTGTGTAGCATGTTTAAGAGATGTCTAAAAATGAACTTTTTTTTTTTTTTTTTTTTTTGTTGAATTTGTCTAAAAATGAACTTCGAAATGACATACAATTCAAGTTCTTAAGGCCTTCTTAACAAAAAAAAAAAATTCTTAAGGCCATGGTTACTTCCAAGACTATTCATACTCAAGTCATAGGTGTCATGTGATGCATATAATAGTATAGTATATTTCATTGCTAGTAGAACATTAATAAGTAAGAGTTTTATGGTTTTAGAAATGAGAAACAAAATGAAAAATGGCAGCCCAACTATGATTGTTGCTATGTTTGCGAACCCTACTTTTCTAGTTTGTTGGCTAGTGCATCAGAGATCTTCGAATGTGGACGAAAGTAATGCTGTGAAATTTAGGAATCATAATAAATAATTTCAGTTGGTTTTCAAAGCAACTTCACGATTGTTTATGGCATATTAGTGTTGAGTAATGGATCTTTAGGTTTCAACAAAAAAAAAAGTAATGTAATTTTCTCATTTTCCTTCTTTTGTTTGTAAAAAATCTTTGGTTACAGAGTTTGTCAAGTTAGCTTCCATCTTCTAGGTCTGAAGTTCAAGATACAAATACATAAATTAATATGTAAGAATGGTCGAATGATATTATAAAGGGTGCTTCTAAAGGCACTGGGCCAAAAGGCTGTTAGCATCCGGAAATTTTATTGACTCGGGTCAAGAGCCATTGACCCGAGTTCTCTATAAGCACCGGTTTTTAATGTGGGTGATATTCACCTTCATTTGCTTCTTCCATCTTCTTCTTCCAAAATAAAAAGAATACCGATTCATTTTTTTTCCAAAACAAAAATCATGTGTGCTCATCTATATAGTGTAAGTAAAAAAGAAATTCATTTTTTCTTATTTACTTTCTATTCATGTTAGTAAATACACAAAATTGAAAAGAATGGGTCCACTCTCTTCTCCCTTCTTCACCAAATTTCATCCACAAAATAAACTCATTTTCTCTCCTCTTCCTTCTCATGTTCATCTTCATCCCTTCTGTATCCCCTTTGTAAATGTAGAAGAAAGATTGAAAGATTCAGAAAGGTAGAGAGAGATGAGAATAAGGGTTTTTAGAGAGAGAAAGATGAAGAAAACCTTGCGAGAAGTAGCAGAGGAGCTGGTCATGGTCGAGTTCACGAGAAAAAGAGTGAGGATTGGGATTTTTTCAAGCCCCGGATCAGTTGATCCGTTTGGTCCTCTTAAGGCTTAGACTGGTTCAGTCCGTCCGATAGATTTTGTTTGGTTTTGTGATAAACAGATGGCGGTGTTAGGGTTAAGTTGGCTTTGACTAGTGCCTACATAGATGTACGGTGCTAACATAGAAATGAGCAGTTGAGCCTGGTGCTAATAGAGATGGATGCTAACAGCCTTTTTGCTTGGTGCCTTTAGAAGCACCCTATAGCAAAGAGTTTGTAAATCCGTTGTAAATTACTTGTCCTATAAATAGACATAAGGGAGATCTGGAAAGTATGGAACATCTATTTGGTGAGTGCCCTTTGTTTGGTCAACTAATTAACATAGCAGGTATAACAGATCTAAACGATCTTAGGACAGATCCCATTAGAAATCTTTCAAACATTCTAAAGGATAAAGACAGTAGGCTAAAGTATTGGTATAAGATTACTTATCTTTTGTGGAGTTGGTGGAAGTTAAGAAATGAAAAGATCTTCCAAAATAAACCACCAAATTTGCAGAGATGCTGGTGGTCGGTAACAGAAGCACTAAGGTATGCTCCTTCATCCATCTCTATCTCGAACACTGACGAATCGATGCAGGAATCACTTTGGTGCCCACCTCCAGAAGGAACATTGAAGATAAATTTCGATGGTGCTTTTAGGGCATCATCTGCTTCATGTGCAGCGATAGTGAGGAACTCAAAGGGAGAAATCATTAACTCTCGAGCAAGATTGATCGAGTCGATTTCACCGATGTATAGTGAGATCGCAGCCATGAAGCTGGGTATAACCCTAGCTGAAGAAATGGGTCTCTCTTCTTATATTATCGAAGGGGATGCTAGGGTTTTATTAGAGCTAATAAGGGACGTGGATTTGGTTCCTCCTTGGAGATTAACGGATCAGATAGAAGGAATTCGAGAGAGAATAAATGGCCGTCCGATTGAGGTCCTTTACTGCCCTCGAGTTCAGAATACGGATGCTCACGAGTTGGCTGCCTCGGTTCCATCCCTTACCTAGTTATAAATTTGCATTAAGCCCCCGTTGTTAATTAGATTACTTTGGTACCCCTGAGTTTTGTTGTAATTTGTTTTGGGTCTAACTTTGTAATCTTGATTTGGTTAATGGCTATTATTCAAAAAAAAAAAAAAAAAAAAAAAAGGGATTCCCACCGTCAACGTACGTCGGTTATAGACTGTTAGCGGGTTTTATAGACCACTGAATCCCGTAGAAGAGAACCCTCAACAAAATAAGCTTCTCCTTAATTCTTCATCTCTCTCTCTCTCTACTCTAGCAAGGGGGGATTTCCCATGGCGCTTCTTCCCAGAGCAGCTCGATATGCCCTAATTTCATCTCAAAGGTCAGCATCAATTCATACAACACTTCCATCCTTATCATCACCGTCGTCGTCATCATCTTCCCCAACTCCATACTCACGTCCACCACCACCTGCAACTCCAAATGGGGTTTCGAAAGCCGCAGAATACGTAATCTCAAAAGTTGATGATCTTATGAATTGGGCTCGTCGCGGATCTATTTGGCCTATGACATTTGGTCTTGCTTGTTGTGCTGTTGAGATGATGCATGCTGGTGCTGCTCGTTATGATTTTGATCGTTTTGGTGTCATTTTTAGACCTAGTCCAAGACAATCTGATTGTATGATTGTTGCTGGTACCCTAACCAACAAGATGGCCCCTGCTCTTCGCAAGTACGTCTCTCATTTTCCCTTCTTTAAAATTATTCAATATCTTAGGGTTTTCTTCATTGAACTTTTGATTAGGTTGTGGGGATTTTTTTTCGTGTTCTTCCCCAATTTTTTTTTAATATAGGTTGTCTAGTTTCATTAGCCATTCATTTACAGAATTTTGGGAGAGGGGAAGGGGCTAGACAACTAGTTTCAATTGCATAACCTTTAGATAGTTTGAAGGACTACCGACTACCCAATAGCTTAAAAGGGTAAATTCGATATTTAACGATATATTTGCATAATTGCTCATCTTTTTTCTAGGTTTTGCATTTGAAATTTATATCCGCTATGTTTAAATCCAATGAAGATGTTCAATTATAACAACAATCTGTGAGGGGACTATAGATATACTAACATTTTTAGTTTCATGAGTCAAAATCTAAACTATGCAGATAATAATCGAATTTGTGATGGGAAGATATTCAATTTCCTGGAAATACAGAAAAATTATTGGAGATATTAAAAGCTTGATGACCATTTCTAATTTAATTTTGGTTATCGAAATGCTAATGTTGTAGCTCATAATCTGGCTCGTTAAGTCTTACATTTAACTAAATTGATGATCGGAGTAGTTCAACATTCCTTGTACTGTAGCAACTCAGTTGTATCTTGATTAAGTCAAATGAAGTTAAAGTTTTTGTCAAAAAAAAACATCGATAGAGTTGATATTAGGATAATGAAGAATGGATATTTGATCCTTGTCGGAAAACAACTTTAGGACTTGGAACATAATACTGAGTAATCAGAGGGATACGGGGAGCAAAGTTAACTGAGTAAACCACTAAATCTTTGATTATTTCCTCTAGTTGTTGCTGGAATCATGGAAAATTTGTATTGTAAATACTAGACATCATGCTCGTCGAATCTGTTTATTTCCTGCTTCGTAGAACTTATCAGTCAGAGCTGATGTTTTAACCATGAAAGACACGAGTATGGGTTACTTCATAGTTTTATAGTTTGGTTTTAAGTTTTGTGGAGAACCATAAAAGGAGAGATTTTTTGAGGTGTCTTTTCTATAAAATGAAAATTCACAAAGCTAGGTTGATGTACGTAATATTTATTTGTGGAAATTTCTTTCGTTCACTTGGACTCTTTGACTAGCCCGTGTATCTCATGTAGATTGTCATACTTACCTCCCCACTTAACTATGATTTCCTACTTGTCATGTTACTTTTAGTTTGAGTTGTGAAGAAAAAAGATATGTAAAGTGGTTGAGGATCAGGAGGCTATCGCACACAATACACTAACTGTTACGAAGTAGGAACCTCTGTTTTCTCAATTTGGTTTGAGTTGGAATCTGACGAAGTACAACATTAATAGGGTAATAGAGCTAGACCCGACATTCACGGCTCCATGTCATCCAACAAAATTAGTATATCCCTGCATCTCAAGTCATTGTCAATTTGAGTTGGATTATCACAAACTTAATAGATTGGATGACTGTGAAATGTTTTGAATTCATTGCAGGGTTTATGATCAAATGCCGGAACCTAGATGGGTTATTTCCATGGGTAGCTGCGCAAATGGTGGTGGCTACTACCATTACTCGTACTCAGTTGTCCGAGGCTGTGATAGGATTGTACCAGTTGACATATACGTTCCGGGTTGTCCGCCAACAGCTGAGGCTCTTCTTTACGGAGTTCTACAACTCCAGAAGAAGATCAATAGGAGGAAGGATTTCCAAATGTGGTGGAACAAGTAAGAATTCCTATAGCCAGTTCTCAAGCAATCCTTGATCAACCGACCGATATGGTATTAAATTTTCTTTTACTGCCTGATGTTGAAGAAATAAATTCTCCCATGAAGAACTTGATAGCTTTTGTCTTTTTTGTGGTAATAATCTAATAGTATCTGGATCTTGATAATATAAGCTCTGGGCTTTCGTATGAATGTCAAATATTTTTGTTACTATACTTTTTCAGTTTCGTGAATGAGCAACATGTGAATGGAATTTATTATCGAGAACTTTGATGTGTACTTCGTTCTTGATTATTAATATTTTAGTTGTAGACACAAATTTGGACTGTCTAAAGCATTTCTTGGATATAATTTTCATCCATCTCCATTCCTGAAAGAGAGAACGTATCATTTCTTTCGTTATACTGCCGCTCCTGCAGTTTGCCCACACTTCACTTGGACTTATATAGGCAATTATTGATATGAATATTATCAAGGGGCTCCCATCTTTGGGCACCTTGAATTGGGCTGGTTCCCAAATATTTGAGTTTGCTGAGTCCAATTCCCCCCAATTTTTGGGTTTGTTCGTACACACTCTTCGTCATTTATACTCAAATTTTGAGAGCCCAGCCCCACTATTGGGTTTGCTCTTATGGACTCTTGGCCATCTATAGTTAGGCTTAGCAGTAGGAAAGAAGAGAACTTTTGCAACAATAGGGGCTTGGGTAGTTAGGAAGTGTTATGGGCATAAAGATTTTTACCTAGCCCTAGCCGGTACATCTTATAATGGCAAGGAAAATTTTGTGTAGCTTGCAGTTTTTACTGGCTGAGTGCCGACACTCACTCTTATTCACACTCACGACCCCAACACAGACTCACTTGTCTCTGATTTAGATGTTCGGTCGTTGGTTCTCATCCTAATAACGAAAAAGTGAGAGCAATATTTGAGAAGGATAACAACTCTCAGTTTCTTATCGTTAAGATGATGATTGATGAATGCTAAATAGAAAAGATGCATCTGACTTCGATGTTTGGACGTTGGTACTTATCCTTCTAACATGAAACGAGAGTTATCTGTTTTTCGTAGGTAAGACTATTTCCCTCCATATGAATGAAATCAGGAAGATGCCCCCATTTTTTTTTTTTTTGTTATTGTCATCGATATTCATCATTCCGACTTTTCCAACATTGAGTGATTATTTGGTATTCACAGTTTTATTTTGATTAAAATAAGAATTTGATTTTTTTTGGGTCTTTTTCCATTATTTTCACTATTAAAACACCAAGAGAAAGCTTCATAAGTTAGAACATGATATTGAAGTAAAATAATGGTGTGGTTTGGATGTTCCTATCACTAAAAAAGCTTGCCATGGTAGCCTGGTAGGATATAGTGTGGTTAAAGGATTAGTTAATGGAAGGACTCCAAGGTTTGGGGGTAGTGGAGGATTTTGGGTTTTTTTCTGACAGTTTGCCTCTTATTGACCTGAGTCAAGTGAAATGCTGAGTTTATCAATTAGCAAATGTGAGTGTAGCAGTGGGGATCGAGCAGGTATGGATGCCCGCAGGTACTTGAGGCATCGGGCTGGGCGGGTCGAGGAACTAAATCATTTGGATATTGTAAAAGCACGTTTATCGGGCGTGCTTTTTTGATGATCCTTTGTAAAAAAAGTCATGTAAATCAGGTAGTGAGCTTTCGCGCAATGGGCGAAGTATTAATCTTGAAGGCACACATCAAGCACCCCTTAATGCAAGGCTTCAGCTTTGAGCCCAACACACAAAAAATTCTACTTCGCTTGTATGAAAGTTTCCCATACTATTTCTCAATGTTTCCCACACTGTCGTCGTCTATTTAAAACAAAAAAGAAACAATCAATTCTAGTTTTTCAGTTCTTTTCGTTTTGAGTGTTTTAGTCCAACATAGGAAGCTCATGGTAAATTTTACATGAAATTGTGCTTATAAAACAAATTCTAGTCTTCTTCATTAAGGATATTTTGTTACTTTAACTGCATAATGTCCCAGCTACAATTTCTTAATTGCTATCTATTAGAAACATATTTCTTTTCTTGTTGAGGCTTTGGGAACGTACTGGGTAATTGACCTTAACTAATAAATCAACTTAAACCTTAAGGTAATATCAACGGGTAGGTCGGGTAAGGATGTTAACCCGAGCAGGCCCATTGGAACTCAATGGGTCGGATGGGTCTTGCCCAAAGTGGGCGTCCATGGTCTGTAATGGGTTTGGGTGTTATTGGTGGGTTCGGGTTCATGGGTGTTTTTTCTTACCCCTAAGTGAGTTTATATAGTATAATTTCGTTGACAACCGCCACAAGAACAACTTCCACCTCAACCACCGCCACCAAGTCATCAAGGTCTCTCTCTCACACACAAGTCACATAAACCCTTGTCAAAGCTATGCATAAAGGGGAAGAGAAAAAGATGGTGGTGATGAGAGAAAGAACCAAGTTGGCCACATCTCTCTCTTTGGTCGGTCATCGCTTCTTTTTTTTCTTTTCATTTTTTGTGTGGTTTCTCTAAATTGGCAGACCTAGTCAATTACTGTAAATTTGAGCACAGTGAAAATCAAGTTTGACTCGGTAACTTGGGTTCGTGTATCATGTACCACCACACTTCCATTTTATGTTAGGCACAACCAATTAATTGTAAACCTCTAAAATAAAAGTTTGAATAATATATGCATGTATATAAAGTTGAAAAAAAATCAAATAAAAGTCTAATAAAAGTGATAATAAAATATGACAAATAGATATTTTTTTTTTTGATGAAAGGAAAATATGACAAAAAGTTGAAATATTGTTTTTATTAGGATGTAAAATGATTCTCAACCTAGTTGAACAAATAAATATAGAATGGTGTTTAACTTAAGATGGATTAAGTAGGTACACACAGACAGCAACAGGCTCCACACGCTACACACAAATTCACACGGTGTCGAGGCACGTGAGTTAGGTATGTCGACAACCATTCCCACGCTCTCATGTCAATGCTATTATTAGTATTAAAAATCACAAACAAACATTAACTAATATTAGTCAAAATATTAGGGTTTGTGGTTCATTTTCTTTTCAATTACAACACCCACACTGTAAAAGAGACATTAAGGAGTGTGATACACAACCATGGCTTCAAAACAATTTATCACGATTTATTTAATTTGTAACAGAAAAAGACACGAGAGTTATGTACAGACTGTGGCCTCACGCGAGCAACGCCCAAGTCTTAACTATGTCCCATTGTGGTTGCATGTCATGAAACGGTCAAACGGACCATTATTAGTAAGATTAGCACATATTGTAGTATTTATACACAAATTCATGCATGAAATGTATGCAACAATTAGATTTAGATGAAGGATATAATCAACTTTTTGGTGATTTATAAGGTTATAGAATGGAAGAATGGATATAGAGGTCATGAGAAAAGAAGTGTTAATGTTGCCTATTTCTACGATGATCATCTCAAGAAGATTGAAGATGAATTACAAAACAAGAGAAAGACCGATCAAGATTTCACTTTTATTACTTTTATTATTATTGATGTAATTTTATTTGTTTTGGTTATTTTCATTTTTGTTGACCTTTAGGGTCTTTTAATCCGTGATCTTTAGGATCCTTTCATCTTTCTTCTTTCTTTTTTCGTGAGAGTCTAGTCAATTTCTCTTACCTCATGAGGTACTTTACATTTGAAGTTTTGAGAATTTACTTATGTAACTCTCATGTCGCTAAACCGAGAGGAATAATCAATTTATCAATGTAAATCAGTGATATAATCACTTATGAATGAAATATGGTTTCAATGGTTTCAAAAAAAGAAAAATGAAATTAACGTAGAAACACAAAAGCTCAACATACAATAGTCAATAGAAATAAGTGCTATTACGCAACACCATCTTGGCCCTTGGGTAGGGTTGGGAATCGGTCCGGACGGGCAGTCCGCGGACAGACTTACTCCGGGTTCGGACGGTCCGGACAAAACTCTACTATGACCGTTCGGACTGGCGGACTAAACGGGCGGACTAAACGGGATTTTTTCGTCAAAATGTCCGCCCGTGTCCGTTTAAGGCTTCCGGACCAGCCGGGCAACGGGCGGTCGGGTATCGGGTATATAGCACGAAAAGGCCCAAAAAATGCTAAAATGAAATTTACATAAGTTACAACTTTACACTATTACAACTTAATGCAAAACAAAAATTAAATCGATAATATTATCATTTGGCCTTCACTTTGATTGCATTCTAAGACTGTTTCAAAATGACGATGTCCCACATTTTCCAAATTTTGGCAGTCTTCTTCCTCATGTTGTTGTTGTTGTGTCCTGAAATAACAAATAAGATATAAGCAGAAACCATTCAAACAATATACAACAACAACATACACACAAAAGAGACCAAACATGTTCATACAAAAATGTCAAAAAACATAATATAATAAAAGATCATACAATATCAGAAATCATAAAAACAAGGTTATGAGTTTTACCTTTGGATCTTGTAGATCTTATATTGCAAAATTATCACAACCAATGTAAGATGAAGAAGAAGAATGATTCAGTAAACAGAGAAAATAATTAGTCAGTAAACACTATAATATGTAGATCTTAGAAACCAAAAATGTCTTCTAGATATTAGAAACGAAGAATCAGTACACACTATTACTTGTAGATCTCAGAAACAAAAAATGATTTCTAGATATTAAAACAATACACTTTTTTTCTAAATATTGGAAACAAAAAACAATTTAAAGAATCACTAAACACTATTATTTCTAGATCTTAGAAAAAAAACGATTTCTAGATTTTTCGAAACAGATAATAAGTAAACAAAAAAATGAAGATTCAGTAAGATTTTTAGAAACATAGCATAAGTAAACCTTAAGGCCTAACCTAAACAGTGAAATAGATCGAAAAAAAAGAATAAAATATTATTCTAACAAAAAATTATCTAAAACAGAGAAAAGGAATGAAATATTTAGATGATTAATTTGTAGTTTCGTACCTTTGATTCAATGAGAGTTGAAACTAAAGAGGGTTGAATCTTCAACCGAATCTTCAAGACTACAACCCAAAAACATAAACCAACTGATTCTTCGTTGAAGAGTGAAGATTAATGACTAATGAGGGTTGAACGTTAGATGATTAGGGTTTTAGAGTACTTAGAAGTTAGATCTGACTTCTGAGGGTTTGGGATTTCAAAAGTTTTAGGGATTCCAGCCGTTTAAGAAGTGAGAAGAAGAAATGAAGAAGAAATGAAAGGATGGTAGGTCTAGGTTTTTTTTTGGTTATATACTCAAGGAAATCCAACGACTCTAATAATACCCTACAAAATCTAATGGTCAATCTTCTTCCGCGTATATGGTCGGGCGGTCGGTCTTTAGCTAAAGCGGTCGGTCACGGGCGGACCTCCGGGTAAGCCCTTTTGTCCGTGACCGTCCGCTAGAACCTTCTCGGTCGGACGGGCTTTACCCGATTCGGTCACGGGCGGTCACGGTCCTTTGCGGACATGGGCGGACGCGGGCGGATCCGGGTTTTCGGAACAAATTCCCAACCCTACCCTTGGGCGTATACAAGTAACACAATGGCAGATCTAGGATTTACGACCAGGTGGGGATCAAATTTGACATAAACTATGACCAATTTTTTTCAAGTTCTACATATCAATTTGGAAGTTCCGAGCCAAAATGTTACATTTTTAACGTGCAACAAAGTCAAATCACAAGTTAGTGGGCTTCTCGAGATGCAACCGAATGAAATCCCAGAAGACTTACAGAGAATATTACGAGACGACAAAAGAGGTGTACATAGATAGAGTTCGGTATACTTAGGTCTCATGAAATTTTGCAATTATAGATTTATTCTTTCATTGTATTTATTTTACTTTTTGAAATGATTTGGCTGTAAAGGGTCGGGCCCTATAACCCGTGACGATTTCAAATAAAAACAACAATTTATAAAATATTCTAAAAAACTAGTGAAGAAAATACTAAACTTAGTTTCAATTTCAATCTTCT
>BEHA01004536.1:265490-286884 GCA_002897215.1 Eschscholzia californica subsp. californica
GTTTCCAATGTATTTACCTATTTTTGCCTTTACTGGTAGCCCATTTGTGCAGCATTTCCACAGAAATAGTTTTACTCGAGGGATAGTATTCATATTCCATATAAAAAACCAGTCGTTTTGATCCTGCATAAGATTTGTACTACCTGTTCTCAGAAAATTATACATAGATTTAATCGAAAAATTATCTGATTTTGTTAGCGTCCACGTGGAAACAAAGAAGAAATCTTGTATGAAATTGGAGAACCAATTACCCCAACACTAGAATTCTTAAGAGGCATTAATTCAATAGAGTGGCTTATTGAGATGTGAAAAATAGCTCCTAGTTGGCTTATTTAATCCCAGTTATTGAAATAATAGACCAATTATTACGGGCGTCTGTCGGATGTTAGCATGCAGGCTCGGGTGTGGGTGAAGGAGATATATTCTAAGTCTGAAGATATGACCTTCTTGGTAGAAATATATCCTAAAGGTCTGAAGGTATAACCTTCCGAAGGAGTGTCCTTCGACCAAGATGGCAATACGTACGATTTGGCTTATAGGATAATGATGACCTTATTTGGAAGATCAATCGATCCGGTTCAATTAGGAGTCGTAATGCTTAGCTAGAAGCCGCTTACGACTGTCAGATCACTTCGGTTATCCACAGCTAACACAGACCGGATCCTACAACGGGTTACACATTAGAGTGAAAACTTGAATAGTGAGAATGGACTGATGGAAACTAGTATATAGATGGATATGATCCAGTCTGATAATACTTAAAAGATAGAAAAAAATCGGGCTCGAAAGAGAAGCCTGAAAAGGGCAAAAACCCACTTTTTGGGCCAACAAGGGATTCCCTTAAGAGGAGATCCCTGGCCGGCCTAATGAAAGGGGTGGGCTGGATAGACTAAACCCATTAAGGGCTAGTCTGGCCGGCCATAGCATAAGGAAACCCTTATTAGGATTTTATCCCTAAATATGAGTTTTAGTTAGATTAAACTCTAACTTATGCTTATCTTTTTTGAGGGACTTTTAGGATTCCTTATTTGAGTAGAACTCTACTAAGGTAATGCTTATATAAGGACCAGTTATGACTTCAGAAAAGGTGTGGAATTTTCTCAGAAGGAAATCATTCTCTTCACACAACTATTAGAGAGAGAGAGGATTTTTAGGGAAAAGCTTCCCATTCTATCTATCAAGTCTAGAAGAAGGAGTTGTTCATCTCTACCTTCAAGAAGGTCCTAGCTGAATGAAAGGAGGGAGTTCAAGTTATACATTTGGTGTCTCAAGTAGAGGAGCTACACTTGAAGCTCTTTATCTTCCGATTACTGGTCAGAATTTAGTTCGTGGGAAAGCGAATAAAGGTATTCTTCTTCCTTTTAATTCATAGATTAGTTCATGTATAGATCCTAGACAACATAGTGTTAATCATATGATGATTGAGGTTCACTTACAACACTAGTAACATGATTAGGATATGTATTAGATACATGTAATTCCCAACTGTGGGTGGGGCTCAGGTAAGCCTTTTCACCCGAGCCCCCCACAAATTATTACGTGCAGCCGTCGGACATTATCATACGGGCTCGGGTGTGGGCGGGGGCTCGGGAAAGCCTTTTCCCCCAAGCCCGTCCACTAACGTTCGTCGGGTTGGGCGGGTAATGACCATCTCGGGTATGGGTATCCACGGACCAATTTAGACACGACGACCATAATGGGTAGCGGGCTCTCGGGTTAAAATCCCACCCCTTGCACATGGACTTTAGCTCAACCAGGGTGCACACCTCATCCAAAATCCAAGAATGTTGGGGGTTGGATTCTTGAGACTGCAACTTTACCTCTCGACAAATTTCAAGTATTCGACCAGAGGATTCATCCAACTATCTTTTACCTTTAAGTGTGATTAACACTTCCTATGTCTTCTCGATGTTATTCTGAAGTAATGATTTGAATAAAACTCCTAGCAGTGTAGCTTGATGTTCCATCATCTTGGAGAGTGCACTGTCACCGTGTTCTCCGCTCTAGGTATGTTAGTAACGGAATTTTATTTGAAAAGCTTCGACAAAGCTCTTATCTTGATTAGGTATGTTATGAGGTCGCCTCATTTAGTTTCATAACAACCCAAAACTTGATTTAGAACAAATTGAGAATCAATGAAGACTTATACCTTTGTTGCTTTCGTTCACTGAGCTAACTATACTCCCGCAAGCAGAGGTTCTTACTTAGTTTGTTATTAGTCACTGAAAAGTCGAATTATAGAGTTTGGTAGGTATGATTTTCCACTAGAAAAATTAGCATGCTTATGCCCCCTTCAGAGCTTCGTCGGATGCATCATCTACGTGTAATTTTCAGATCACCTCTAAACCCGATTCTGTCATGTTGAATACATATTCTAAGATGAAGTCTTCTACTGTCTGCCCCTTGATGACTCTTCTCTGAACAAACTCAATATCAAACTCGTTGAACTCCACTTGCCACTTGAGTGGTCTTCCTGCTATATCTAACTTGTGCAACACGTGTGTACTTTGATGGCGTGGTCTGGAAGTACGACATTATTTTCTTCCATTAAAGATCAGAGCATAAAAGTACTTCTCTATCATTGAATAGTTCTACTCCGCCCTAAACATGGCTTTGCCTACAAAATAGAACAGGTTAAATCACTCTTTTGGTTAAAAGAGAAGATGTAACTTTTTTAGAAGCGGACAAATACATAATCAGAATATCCCCTTGGAAAGGTTTCACTAGTAGAAGCAGAGACATCAAGTATTTCTTCAAATCTTGGAACCGTTGTTTTACTTCGAGAATCCATCGAAAGCACACAACTTATTCTAATGTTTTGAAGGATCCTCTTCTGCCCTTGGTAATGAGGCATGTCATTTGCTTCGGTTGCCAGACACAAACAAAAAGATAAAAGATATGAATCAAGAGAGAAGGTTTGAGAACCAAGGTTAGGAATAAGAAATCGAAAAGATGATAGTTTTGGTTGAATGGTTCGGAAGCCCAAAAGAGTGTAGAGGCCAAAACAAATGTTATTTATAGAATATTAGGGATCCATTAGAATTATGAAGACGGATCGCCTCTGTCAGACGAAGTGTCTAAGTGTTGCAGTGTGGAGAGGAAGCAAATCTAAACTATAACATTGAGGGATCGTTAGAGTTAGCGCTGTAGATCTTAGAAGAATATTTAACCAAGAATCTAGTACGCTTCTGAAGGTTGGCAGCTGTCGTAAGCATGTTGAGGAAGCGTTCTGAGGATGCTAAGCTTGTATGTATGCCACCAGCCGATCCTCAAGAAATAGATACTGTTGAGCAGGGCAAAGCCTTCTGGTCTACTTACTATCTATATTTTCGATTAACACAATGCTAATCTTATAAACCTTTCCTATGACTAACCATGAGAGGTTGGTTGATTTTGTAGCTTATGTATTCGTTAGCATTTTTTTCACTCATGAGGGGGAGGCGGACTCGTCTTAGGGCATTATTGGGTCAACTTTGAGCAAGTCAAGATGTCAAAGGATTGACCTTAGCTGCACGTGTCCATTTCGTTGGCACGTACGAAGAATGACCCATCTATAGAGCTAAAAACAAGGGTGGACCAGGACAAACTCTACCGTCGAGGTCTTACACTTACCAGAGATCGGTATGAGTCTCTTAGGCTCTATGAACTCTGTTATAGTCTAAAAACAAGGTGGATCTGTGTAAGCTCAGCCACTGAGCTGTGATCAGCCCGAGATAACGGCGGCTACGCAGAAACACCTGATAACGCCAAAGTTTTGCTTTCCAAATTGGAGTCATTATTATACGATCGCGTTCTATGATTCTTCCCTTGTACCATGTCACGTGGTTATCTATTAACGGTGGTCGATCACCGCCTCACCAAACCTATAAGTATCACACAAGTTTGCCTTACAAAGAGATTTGAATTCAATCTTAACAATTTTATTGATTTTTATACATGCATACTAAACTGACTTGAGCGTCAAAGTGTCTTTGCAAGTACTTCTATCTCAAATCTCCATTAGATCAAGAAGAAGGAATTATCAAAGAGTTTCAGGATTACTTTCCTATGATTATGGAAAATCACTTTTCGACATTATCAATTTGGCACTAGAGGAAGGGGTGACACTTGAGCAACTCACCAATATTCGTTGAAAAACACACAGATCATACATCGTCACAACTAAATATTATAATTGTACTGATTAAAAAAACATATATTAAAACTTAAAAATCAAACAAAAAAAAGCGGTCGACTCATACTAGCCACGCTCCATTTTGGTATCACACGAGGAACAACTGTGTCGTGTCAGTGGGTCGAGTTCTAGCTTGTCAGACTTTGGTAGTCTGGGTATGACATGACACAGTAGGGCGCACTTATTAACCATGTCTGTCATGTTCATGTTGTGGCTGGCACGACACGACCTTTCCTCGGCCACCGCTCTATGGGGCACGGCTATGTTGGTGATATACTGATATGTATGTAATCAAGGAGTTTAACTTAGGTAAGGCAGGATGACACTTTATTAAAATTATCTATATCTCCTATCTTGAAGGTTTATAGATTATATATAAAATACCTAAAAACTGAGTAGCATTCAATACTCTTGACTTCTCTATATATGTTAGACAAGCTGTCTTGGTGATTCCCAACAAATTGTGTTTCATAAATAATTCATTCAAAGTTACAACTACAATACAAAACAAATGTTGTCATTTACATGCAAGTTTCTGCCAAAATTTCAACTAACCAATCTTTAGCCAATATTTGTCTATCAATCTATTCATTTCTTTCTCTAGAAAATTATTATTACAAGATGAGATTGTTGAATTAGCTAGAATTGGACCTTGAGGATCATGATTCATGAGGGCCTATTATATTCAAATGAAATCACAAACATGATATATATCACACAAGAATACAAGATTACTTTTAAAAGGATCTTAAAAAGTTAAACACATTGTAATATATCTTTGTGTATGCCCATACACTGGAATCTTCATCATTGAATTAATTATTTAGATCAATCAAGTCTGATAAAGACTACTGTTTCTGATTTGTTTCATTCTGATTGGCTAAACAAAATCAATAATAGTTCTAAATATTAACATTATTATTGTTGTAATTGGAAATTCCATTGTTGTTCACCACATGCACCTTATTAATTCTAGCCCATGCAAGTGATAACTAAAATTATATAATAATTTTTGAATTGTATATAGAATAGAAATATTTAGATGATAGATTGTGACGATCGATACAAAATAGTTCTTGATGTTGTCCACAGTTTTCATGTGCATACCCAAGCTTAATGAGTACAAGATTTTGTTATTTCTAGTGGATATTGTCAATAAATTTGGTATCATTTTTACATTCAAAATATGATCGGTTTAGGCTTCTAATTGTGTTTTTTTTTCTGTTAAATTTTGGTTACGTGGTGTGTATGTCAATGACACATGCGACTCAGGATGATATTACGATTTTTCTTATATCAACCAAGATCATGTCTTTCACCATCAATCACCACTTTCACCAACCACCACCATCTTCGCCTACATCATCCCTTCTCATCTTCAAAGTGTTTACCATATTCATTTGCATCACCTCTTCATGAAGATAATGGTGGCCGTGCTCGGTGAAGAGGCTATAAAGATGATGGTGCATGGTAGTGATTGGTGACGGTGGTGATTTTTTTTTTGTTGAAAGTGGTGATTGGTGGTGAAGAAAGATGAGGTTTGGAACGAAATTGTTGATATAAAGGCAGGTAATTTAGTTATGGCTCGCATGTGTAATTGGCACACTTACCACTTAAACGAAATTTAAGAACAAAACCCGATTGGGGTGTAAACAGGGGCGGACCTATGTGAAGACCAGCCTAGGCAGTGGCCCAGGCTGGTATTTATAGTTTTCTATTAAAGATAAAGGTGGAGTTGGGCAAGTAGCTCAGTGGGTAAGACTCTAACTTGTGCCCCAGAGGTCGTGTGTTCGACTCCCATGATCTACAAAAACTTTCGTTTTTTGGCTCATCTTTGGTAAAGGTTAAAGGCGCTCACAATACTTAAGAAAGGCGCCTCCATTAAGTCAAAGTTTGTATAAGGAAGAGGTGTCCTTAGGGTTTTTTGGGGGCGTTTTTAAGACTTCTTGAGACTAATTCTCGTTTTGCCCTTGCAACATGAATAAGTTACAAAAAAGACCTCCAAATTTTACCATCTTCTACAATTGACCCTAAAATAACTTTTAAATTTTTTTTTCTTTAATATATATCATATTTAGGCTTGCCCAGGCTACCTAAAAATCCTGGTTCCGCCCCTGGGTGTAAACCACTCATATTAAAAATTGAATGTGAATGCAAAACATCACTAAATAGTTGGAGGTCAATGGAGAGCTAACTCTTAATTTTACTACTTTATAGTAGGTACTCTACCAGCTTTGTCTCTCTAGTCAGAGCAGGTTTTAGGGGCAGAACTTACTCGGATCTATCTCTTCGCTTGCTTCGATGCATATATCCCAAGGTGCTGAGAAGAATCGTGCTGGCCTCCCTATAATCTCTTTGGTTACAATATTGCTTAGGCGGTAGAGCTCGTCTAACTCCACCTCTCTGTTAGTTTTACCAGAGGCTTGTTCTTTGTACATATGGGCAAAGCTGACCCACGCTGGTCAAGTCAATTTGTTGACATTGCTTTTGAGATAAAATTTGAAATAGACAAATTGATAATATTTCTAAATATTTCACATGAGTTTGAGAAAACTATTAAACATCCAAAAAAGTTGTCTGATTCAGCTAGACCAACTAACTGAGTGAAATCAGGCCGAAGTACTGCATTAACTAGGTCGAACATAATCCACCAAAGTTTTGATTGGTGATTTGATCGGTTCTATTGAGCCAAAAATAGTGGGCACACCCCTAAACAGGACTATCATATTAATTCTTAACTTAATATGAATTCGGAAGTGCTAGAATCACAAAAGATTTTGACAAAATAAGTTACCCAGCTGATGTGGCTTTTGGGATATTCATCTCTCAACGGTCCAGATTTAGTCAAACTTTCAAATCACAACCGCAGCATCAGCTGAAGAACTTTTTTGTCAAAGTCTTTTGTGATTTTAGTATTTTCCATATGAATATGATCAGGTCATTAGTATCACATGAGAAAGTGAGTAAAACTTTCTACCGGAATTTAAAATAATTATAACATTGGGGAACAAATATGATAGGTGAAGATAAAACAGTACTTGTAAGTTATATATATCATCATCATCAACCACCATATATATCTGATGTGGATCTTTATGAAGATTGTGACAAATAAAAACTTTGAAGACTGACATCAAGGAAAACACAGTTGTCTTAAATAAATAAAAATAGATTTAACTACTACATCTGTAAAGGTAAGATTTGGTTTAGCTTCATCAGATTCAATCATTGATACTTCTTTTTATGCAGAGAATTTTTTTTTTGTCATTTCCAAGTAAAAGGAGAAGACTTTTTTTTTTTTCTTTTATTTTTTTGGCTTATGACTTCCTATATATACTCTTCTCTTGCCTATCCTTCTCTTCAACACTTCCCAAGTCTTCTATCTTCTTCTTCAACTCTCATTTTACACACTTTGTACATCTTTTTTTTTTTGTGTGTGAGTGAGAGAGAAAGCATATATATATAGAGAGAGAAGGGCTTTAAATTTTTTGGAAGTAATTTTAGCAAGCTACCCATCTATCTTAATTTATATAAATGGCTATAATTGAGCTTGAACAACCATTAGCAACAGTTGAGTTATCAAGTGTTGCAATTTCTGAAACTCATGGAGAAAATTCTCCTTACTTTGCTGGATGGAAAGCTTATGATGAAAACCCTTATGATGAAACTACAAATCCATCAGGTGTTATTCAAATGGGTTTAGCTGAAAATCAAGTAAGAATTAATTACTTAATCTCACTTCATCTCTCTTTTTCTTTTTTATATCTTATTCAATTTCTTTAATATATAGTTTCTGATATTAAAGTTGATGAAACAGGTATCATTTGATTTACTAGAAGATTACTTAGAACAACATTCATCAGAATCAAGCAATAATTTTTCAAATAAAAGTGGGATATCTAGCTTTAGAGAGAATGCTTTATTTCAAGATTATCATGGTCTTAAAAGTTTTAGAAAAGCAATGGCAAGTTTCATGGAGAAAATAAGAGGAGGAAAAGTAAAATTTGATCCTGAAAGAGTAGTTCTTACTGCTGGAGCAACTGCTGCTAATGAACTTTTAACCTTCATTTTAGCTAACCCTGGTGATGCTTTATTGGTTCCAACTCCATACTACCCAGGGTAATTAACCACATCTCTTTATACATGATCAAATACATTTTCATTTCAACCACAAGACCATTGATTTTATAATAATGGGTTTAAGATTATAACTAATTTAATTCCATTTTTTTGCAGATTTGATAGAGATTTAAGGTGGAGAACTGGTGTAAAAATTGTTCCGGTTCATTGCAATAGCGCGAATAATTTCCAAGTTACTACTCAAGCACTAGAAGATGCATATAAAGAAGCCGAATCAATGAAAATTAAAGTGAAAGGCTTACTTATAACAAACCCATCTAATCCATTAGGGTTAGCAATCGAACGACCTGTACTCGAAGAAATTCTCGACTTTGTTACACGAAAAAACATTCATCTTGTATCGGACGAAATCTATTCCGGGTCAGTCTTTTCGTCTACAGAATTTGTTAGCGTTGCGGAAATACTTGAAGCTCGAAACTATAAAGATTCAGAAAGAGTTCATATTGTTTATAGTTTATCAAAGGATTTAGGGTTACCAGGGTTCAGAGTTGGAACTATATATTCATACAATGATAGAGTTGTGACTACTGCAAGAAGGATGTCAAGTTTTAGTTTAGTCTCATCACAAACACAAAATTTATTAGCTTCAATGTTATCAGACACAAAATTCACAGAGAAGTATATAAAGATTAATAGAGAAAGACTAAAGAAGAGATATGAATTCATTATCAATGGATTACGAAATGCGGGTATCGAATGTTTGGAAGGAAATGCAGGATTATTTTGTTGGATGAATTTGAGTCCATTTTTGGAGAATCAAACAAGAGAAGATGAATTGAGTTTATGGAATTTAATGGTAGAAGAAGTGAAGTTGAATATATCACCAGGATCTTCATGTCATTGTGATGAACCTGGTTGGTTTAGGGTTTGTTTTGCTAATATGAGTTTACAAACTTTACAAGTAGCATTAAAGAGAATACATGATTTCATGGAAGTTCAAAGAAAGATGAAGAGAAATTGATTGAAGAAAAAACCCATTCAATTATGTAATTCATCCTTTTTTTTTTCTTTTCTTTTTGAGATGAATTAATAAGCCTCATCTTTAAATACTGTAATTAAAAGATTTGTCCACTATCAACCAAAGAGTTCTTAATGTTGTGTTATTGATAGCTAATTCATCTTTCATACATTAATTAATGTTTTTCTTATAGTCATTTTAGTAATTGCCTCTATACTCAAAATTAATTTCCATTACAAGCTTGTAATATTTTATTATATGAAATAATGAAAGTAATGAAATATGAGAAATTGTTCAATCTCTCTCTTTCTCTCATTAAGACTATTATGCCCTCATTCTTCCTTGATTAACATATAAAAGTTCAAAAGTTCAAGGTTGTTTTACAAAATATCCTAAAGATTTTTTTAAATAAAGCCATAAAGGGTATATAATATATATAGTTCTAGCCATTGTTCAAGAAATGTCTAAGTATATATAATATTGGGACTACTCTTTTAATACTTAATCAACAACTAAGACATTAATTAAGAACACACCTTCTGGAAATTAAAATTTATACAACAGCAGTACGCGATCAAAGTTAATTGATTATAGTTTACTAATATTTCCCCTGAAAATTCAATCATAAATTTGATTTTATTTGTTTTGAATTTATGTGTAAGGGCTTACAAAAGGTCACTTTTACCCATTCCAGAGTCAAATTTTCTTGTTATTTGTATTAATGATAGTATATAATCAAACAAATACTTATATACTACACTATAGTTTAACAAGTCATGAACACAAAACTATTTATTAAGCTCTATTTTTTAAGGAAATTTGGTCAGACTCCTATAAATATTATGCTTTGGTTTGAAAAATAATTAATAATTTTTCTGGCCTTCATCTTCCTATGTATTTTCGTAATTTGCAATTGGTTGCAAAAGAAGGTATTTGCTTGATGCAAATAGGTGATTGTTCAGTAAATATATGGTTCACACTTATTTGTTTTGACTTATGGTTGAAAAAAAGATGAGTTAATTGATCAATACAAACAAATATTTGTTCGATAAACACTGGTGCTTGAGTTTGTTTGAAAATCGGTTATTTGCAGCATTTTAGTTAAAATGGTCTGATTCGAAAAACATGTAAAAACGAAAAGACAAAAAGAACAACAAAATTAACGGTAAAACACGAAAATAAACTATTGAAAAACAGCTAAAAAACAATTGAAACCTACAGTTAGATGTTTTCGTTGCAAAAAATTAGGTCGTTATAAATCAGAATGTAATGTTTTCAAGAAACATTCTGAAGATGCTAACTTTGCTCAAGATGACGTAGAAGAGAGAGACACTCTTTTGTTAGCTTGCAGAATTGATGAAGATGATTATTCGGTAAGAAATGATGAATATGGAGTTCGGGATTGTCCTCTTAAACAAAATCATCAAATAGAAATTGATATTTGATGATGAGACAATAACTTCAGAATCCCAAGTAATTGAGATTACACTTATTTCTCTCAATAATCATAATAATTCAAATACAGAATTATGTCCCAGCTCAACTCGTATTCAAATTATGTTGTCAAGGTTTAATGACTATGTTGTAAGCAATGATAATGATGGGTCTCATGAGGACTTTGCAAGTTTTGTAGCTTTTGCAGATTGTGGGCCTACCGATCCTATAACTTAAAGACGCAGTAAAAAAATGTGGGTGGTTTTCAGCCGTGGATGATGAAATTCATTCTATTGAAAAAGTGATACTTGGGAGTTATATTCTCTGCCCGCAAGAAAAAAGTCAACTGGGGTGAAATAGTTTTTCAAACCCAAATACAAATCGGATGATTGTCAAATAGACAAATTAGTTGTGAAATGGTACGATGAAAAATCAGATTGATATGAAGTTCTAAGTTGAAGAACAAATGTCTAATATTTTTATTAAGCCATTGAAGGTCCATTGATTTTTCAAGTTGAAGATCATGATTGGCGTTATATCATTGGAGTTTAAGGGAGGGTGTTACATTATATGTAAACTCAATTTTACTTAGTAGATTAATGTTAGTAGTCAAGAATTAGTTGGTTAATTTAGTGGTAAGTTAATGGGGTTAATAGATAAATTGGTGATTTTCATGAATAAGTTAGTGGGATCATGTTAGTAGTGGTCATAGTTAGTGGGTAGATTTTGGTTTATAAATAGACCAGTCTTTGTAGTTTATTTTCAATGAATCAAGTCAAGTTAAATAATCAAACTCAATTCAGTTAAATATCTTCTTAATTCTTCTTTGTCTGTGCAAAATTAATTTTTCTTTATCAGCCAAAAATTAAAGTATTTTAATTTCCAACATATGCTAATTGTAAAACTATTCAACTAATTCAATTTCAATCACAAACAACACAAACACAATCTTAGAGCATCTCCAATGCTAGACTCAAACTCTAAATCTTAGAGTGCCACATAAGATTATTTAGAGTTTCTCTTTAAAATCCATCTCCAATGCAACACTTAACTTGGATCTCTATAATGAGATGACGGTAGTTATTTTAGAGATCCTTAAGAGGACACTCTAAATTTAGAGTGTTCTCTTGAGGAACCTTAAGTGCCACATAGGTGAATCAATTAAATTTACATCAAAATATAGGTTTTTAGAGTTTCTCGTGATTGATGTATTAGAGAAGGTTTTCCGATAGAGTATCTCTAAAATCTAAATAACCAAATAGTAAAGAGACCATTTAGAGATTCGTTTTTCACACTTGACACATAGGATTTTTATAGTTTTTTTCGAGTCTTGCATTGGAGATGCTCTTAGTTAAGATTTTTTATTTTCCTAACTAATCTAGGATGGTTACAAATATCTATCCTATTAGATTATTACAAGGGATATTCTAAATACATGAAACTCAAGCTTTTGGATTCTTTTTTGTTGAACTGTAAAATATTACTCCCTCCGTCAAATTAAGAGTCCCATTTCAAAACTGTAATTTTTTTTCACAATTTTTACTTTTTCATTTTTACCCATATTAATTTTTAACATGTTTTTTGGAATTCAAAAGGATTAGCACTATATATAAGATTAGTTTCCATAAACACAAGTTATTCTTATCTCTCTCTAAAAGATTACGAAAATACGAATTCTTTTAATTAGGTAATAAATACATTATATATTGTCAACACGGGTATAATTGGAAAAATTAGGGATTTTATATGATAAAGGAAGAATGAGACTCTTAATTTGGGACAGACGAAAAAGGAATATGGGACTCTTAAATTTGGACGGAGGGAGTATTAATCTACAAGCGTTCGATTACAATACATATTAACTAAAAAGTAAGGTACATTTTTCCATGTCTTCGATCTATTTTTCTTGCGAGCCCATTTTGCTAGTTTGTCGGCTTGAGTATTTAGAGATCTCTTTGTGTGGTTGAATTTGACACTGTCTAATCTCATTCTGATTTTTTTGTTTTTCTGGATGTGGAGCTTCAATTGCCATTGTATCTTGTGTCTAAGATTCTTCAGATGATGAATAAGGTTGATGTTGTCGCTTTCTATTATGATTGTTTTGTGATTATTTTCCTCTCCCCAGGTGAGGCCATGAAGGATAGTAATGGCCTCACTCTCCTCACTGTTTCGAGCGCGGGTCGAAGTTACTTTAGCTTCTACAAAAGTAGATTGAGCATTATGAACTATCAGGCTAGTGCCTATATTAGTATTAATATTAGTAAAAGAAGCATCAACTTTGATTTTTAAGTAGGGTGTCACATGATGTTGCCCTTTCTCCTGACTAGCAGTGTCAGGTTTTGCAAGAGCTTTGATGTGTTTAGGGAATGCCAAGATCATATTTATCACCGATCTAGTATTATTAATTGTATGCTGGAAGCAATGATTACATCTAGTTTTCTATATGTGCCAAAGAATGGTAACAAAGTGAATATCATTCGAAGTGTAACTGGTTTGCTTTTGATCATGCCAGGAAAATATCCAATCTGCTAATGGTTCAATATTAGTAGATATGATATTAAAGTAAAACCAAATATTTTTCGCTTAAGGACAGTGTAAAAGTGCATGTTCAATAGTATCTATCTCAGGACAATTAGGACAATTATAATGGTTACCTATATATTTACCTATTCTATCACGGACTAGGAGGGCTTTCGTGCAAATTTTTCAAATGAACAGTTGGGTGCGAGGTATCGTAGGGTGAGACCATATGAAGTTCCAATTGATAGGGGAAGGGGCTTGAGGTTGATTATTGAGGTTGAGATCGTGGTACATGGATTTAACCGAGAAGTTGCCAGATTCAGTGAGAGTCCATTTCATCTGGTTAGTACCTTCGTTATGGAAGGGAATGGTTTTAATAAGGTTTTGAGTAGGCTCATCAAAATTAGCTCCGAGACTATCATCATTCCATTGGTCATTGGTGATGAGTTGAGAAACTTGATTAAGTTCGAATTGTTGGAGTTATGAACCGGACTAGAGGTGTCAGGGATCCAATTATCTGTCCAGATATTAATGTTATCTCCCGTGTGCACTTCCCAAGTGATAAGGTTATCAAGATGAGGGTGATGAATGCCAAACCCCTTAGTTTCTTAAGTAGACAGATATATGACCAAGTCTTGGTACATATACCTTTAGACTTTCCCCACCACAAGGACTTTTGTAAAGTCGCTATGCTTTTACTTATGCCTTTGGGGATGGCAAAGCATTGCATCTGGTATCGGGGAACAGCTGAAGCAACAACTGAAATAACCACTGTGCGGCCCGCTTGGGAAAGAAAAGAATGGTTCCATTTAGACAACTTGTACTTAATTTGATCTATAATATTGTTAAAGACCTTAGTTTTTTTAGCTCCGATAAAGAGCTGGGCTCCTAAGTATTTTTCAGAGGTGGAGGCATACTTGACTTAAAGAGTTCGCATGATGAGTCGCTTAACTCTTTTGGATATTCAAATATCTTGAACTTTTGCCCATTGTTGGATCTTCGTCTTCTCGATCCGTCACGTGATCCACGTAGCACATTTCCACCCCCATGGAAAAAAAAAAAATTCAACTTGGCGTCATTTGAATAAAACCTGCTTACATCATCTTGATTGCTTGATGGAGATGAATGAACGATGATAAAATCACCACAATTTTATTAAATAAAATGTTGAAAATTTTCAAAAGCTTGAATCAGGGCCGCAATTAAAATTTGTTGAGATACCATGTTAAATCCATATTAGGTGAAACCAAAGAGACAAACTGAAATAGTGACATGATAATTTAACGTGATTAAGTGTATGACCCAACTCATATTTATAGACAGGGGCGAAATTAGATTTTTTTTTTTTCCGCGGCTTTGAGGAATAAAGACAACTTTCTAGGGAATAAAGACTTAGTCAATCAAAATTGACTTAGAGGACATATTTAATTTTAGTCCAAAAATTCAATTCATTGAATTTTACCACCTAATCACCTTCTCCTTTATTCTTCCCCTATCTCTCACTGATGCTCATTACCTGTCTCTCAGTCTCTCTCTACCCACTGTCTCATGCTTCTTTTCTCTCTCTCATTGCTACTCTCTCTATCTAGACTCTAATAATAGCTTTCTATTGTTGTTGCAGAATAGTTATAGTAGTTTAATCATGATGACCATAATTTCAACTCCAACAAGTTCTATTCAGTCAATCCCCTATATCTCCACAATCTCTTCTTCAACATCAAACTTCAACATTACACTTCCTTTATCATGTCTTGTTCTTCTTTTACAAGGTTGTTTTTCTTACGGTCTAAGAAAGAGTCAAAATTAGGGCTTCTCCGATTCAGAAGACTCGATGAAAGTTGGGGTTTTACAGAGATTGATCAGACTTTGTTCTCTGAGACTGTTTTGAAGTCTGAACTTCCTGTTCTAGTTGATTTCGTCGTTGATTGGTTTGGTCCATCTAAATTGGTTCTCCCGCTATTGATTTTATTTTTTATATAAGTTCTGAAATTCCTCCCCATTTTTTTCTCTTTATTACTAATTTCAATGCAAATTTTGTGCTTATCCAAAGATTGGGAACCAGAAACAATTCGTGGTGAAGTGCAAAAAATCAAAAGTGAAGAATACGGTGAGATTTTATGGCTGAGACTACAAATCTCGGGCATAATATGTATGCAACTTGTTTCTTTAGATCTCATTTTGGAACTTCTAATGTAGATTTGAAGTTTTATTTCCACCAACAGTTCTATTATTTTGCCCCGTATAAACCCTAATATTTTGTAGGAATCACTAGGAAATTAGAGGGTATATTAATCAGAAGGATTGGATGAGACATTCAGTAGAGAGAGAGAGGGCCAATAGAGAAAGACTATAACGGTGAGAGAAAAAGGAGCAAGAAAGGAAGAGACCGAGAGTGGGTGAGAGAGGAGAACAGAAAAGAGAGGGGTGAAGAAGTGGCAATTGTGGTCGGAATGGCGGTGGTGAGAAGTTGTGGTGGTGAATGTGATAGAGAAGATGAAGATTAGTGAGCAATGATTGATAAAGTGAATTTTTGGCCTAAAAATAAATATGCCCCCTGAGAATGTACAAAATAACATGGGTTCCCTAGAGAATTTATTTTCCGGAGGTTATTCTTTATGCTCCAAAACCGCGGCCTTTTTTTTTTGTTGAAAGGTGAAATTAAGATTTGATCCAAAAAAGACTAGCTTAAAGTTTTGGAAAGTAATATTTAACCTATAACGAATATGTATTTCCAAAGGTTTTTTTTTTTTTTTTTTAAAAGTGCAATCGTAGTATTATCTATGAAGCAAAACGATTACAACACTTGAAAGAGAGAAAACAGACATGAAGAAACGAAAATTACAATCAATTTTAAACCAGTTTCCTCCATTCTGAGTCTTCGGCAGTTGATCCTTCTCCATAGTACGAGGAAAAGAGAGATACTTCGAAGAACAATACCTTACTATGTCAGAATAGCTGTCTACTATCCGATCCGACAAAGACCACCCTTTCAAAACCAAAAGAAGTTCGAACCGCACCAGAAGAACAAGATGGAACCAGAAAATCAAAACTTTAACAAAGTCCTGAGAATTCTGTAAAGCGGAACCCGAAGGTTCCAAGGTTACCCCCCAGTATTCTCTCGATAGAGAAATCATATCCCACCACAATCTAAAAAGATTACAATTGGACACCTGGAAGTTAGGGTTGCTGGCGAAGCCCAAGCCAAAAGACTTAGCAAAGCCAACTAGAAGCTGCAGGCGAGCTGCAAATGGTGATTGATGAATTCGAGAACCAAGACTGGTAAAAAGTGATGTCAAAGTTGAGTCTGAAATAGCATAGCTAAACGGAATAGAAGGGACCTGACTAGTTTTTATAAGAGCCAATAATAGTTTACCGGGATCAAAAGGTTTACACGGAACATATAAGAACCAAACCATTTTTAGTTCTCCCGGGTCAAACGGAGTGCCCACAAAGTAAGCAAACTGATTCCGACTTAAGGAGTATGTGGGCCCAATATTATGTAACAAGCCCAGTAAGGGTAAAAGCCCACCACCTGTATTGAGAGGAAGAGAACACATGTCAGTAAAAAGTATCATAGGGCCAGGCAGCTGGACACGTGTGTTGTTGCCGGAATTCCACCGGCTCTCTCCGTCGGCACCGGAGACAGGGAAACTGGAGATCATGGATTCTTGATAATAGTAGTCAAATAAGTGCAAAAAGTATGGTTGATCCATTATCTGTCAAGAACTATAAAGCTTGTCCTAGATTTGATGTATAGAAACTGAGTTGAGCAAGAGAAATCAAGGGAAGAAGTGAAGAAGAGATATCTGAGCAACCCACTCAAGAGAGATGAAAGTCATTTAAAGGCATGACTAGCCATTGCTTCCGACTTAACGAAGCTTGATAAACAAATAAACAAGAAAACGAACCAACAAAGTTTGATAAACGAAGACTTGCAGCCCTTGAGTTTGAAGGATTAATGATAAGTAGATATTTCTAGCAAATCCTAAATGACAAAGATCAAACGAGATTTGGCCTGTTTTTGGTAGAAAGAGTGTAAATCTACTTTCCCCTTTCTAAGATAAAGAGAAAAACTCTTGATATGAAGCTCTCAGTTCTTCAATGTCAGGACTATATTCCTAATAGAAAATAAGAAAATCAAGCAAGATTTGCCTGTTCTTGGTAGAAAGAGTTGCAGATCTAGATGAGAGTGAAGAGAAAATGAAAAAACCCCAAATTTTCAAGGTGACGTCATCTCACAGGTTCTCTCTCATCCATGCGATAGAATTTATTTTCTCAAGTATATTATCTTTTGGTATCATGGTGAATTCTCCCATAATAGATAAGGAATTTGTATTCATAAGTGTACAGAAAAATTAGACAACTCAATTAAGTGCTTTAATAGTGATAAGTTTTGACAATCTTTGTGAAATATTATCTAAGTTTTTTAGGTTTGAATTGCTCTATAACATCTAAGAAAGAAAAAAAAAATAACAGGATGTAAAAAAAGAGAATGTGATAAAAGTAGGGTTATTTCCCTAATGGCCCCCTACTTTGTGACCAGCTTCCCGCCTGGCCCCCTACTTTACGAGAAATACCCATATGACCCCCTAAAACCGTTAACTTTAACTTTCCGTCACTCTCTCTCCTCCATCTCTTTTTCTCTCTCTGCCATGTCACGCCACCTCATCACCTTCTCCGGCAGAGGTCGCCGGCCGGCCAAATTTTCGGCCGGCGACCTTCAAACTAAAAAAAAAAAAAAAATTTCGGCCAAATTTTTGGCCGGCCGGCGACCTCTGCCGGAGAAGGTGATGAGGTGGCCTAATAGATGAGGTGGCGTGACATGGCAGAGAGAGAAAAAGAGATGGAGGAGAGAGAGTGACGGAAAGTTTAAGTTAACGGTTTTAGGGGGCCATATGGGTATTTCTCGTAAAGTAGGGGGTCAGGCGGGTAGCTGGTCACAAAGTAGGGGGCCATTAGGGAAATAATAAGGGTTATTTCCCAAATAGCCCCCAACTTTGTGACCAGCTTCCTGCCTAGCCTCTACTTTGTCAAAAGTACCCAGTTGGCCCCCTTTTGGAGTTTCCGTTATAACTCCGTTAACCAGTCATCATTTCTCGCTCCTCCATCTCATCACCTCTTTTTGTCACCTCATCTTCTCACCACCTCATCGTCTTCACCGACCAGCGACCTTCAAACATGAAAACAAATTTCCTCTCTCTAAAAAAATATATGTTTTTCTTGGTCTTCTCTCCTCTCTCTCTCTCAACAGATCTAGAGAGAGAGCGGAGAGAAGACCAAAAAAAAATTTAGAGAGACAGGAATTTTTTTTTAATGTTTGAAGGTCACCGACCGGAAAAGTTGCCGGTCGGCGACCTTCGCCGGTGAAGACGATGAGGTGGCGAGAAGATGAGGTGGTAGAAAGAGGTGATGAGATGGAGGAGAGAGAAATGATGACTGGTTAACGGAGTTATACCGGAAACTCAAAAAGTGGGCCATCTAAATATTTTTGACGAAGTAAGGGGCTAGACAAGAAGCTGGTAACAAAGTTGGGGGCTATGTGGAAAATAACCCTAAAAATAAAGATGGGCTTAGCTGCAGTCCTCTTCTCTAATTTGTCACAAAAACCAAATAAAACCAAAATATATAAATAGAGACGAGTGTTTCTAGAAAATTAGTAATTTAGTACTACTAACAAGACATTTGTATTTCACAAAAAAAAAAAGACATTTCAAAGTCCAGGTTGGACAATTTCCCGGTTTGGTCTCCAGTAAATTATGTCGCTATTTATAGAGTAAATTAGGGTTTTTGTTTCTAAGTTCCATACTAATCTAGGAAGTAGATAATACTTATCAAATAATAATATTAGATAATTACAAGAGACGTCATACATACATGAAACCCAATCTACTGAAACTTCAAATATCTTGAAATATTTTAAAATATGTTAAAATGTTTTGATTTTTTGTAAATCCTCAAGTCTTCTTCTTCTCGATCTGAAAGTTTATTCACGTAACTTCAGTGATATAAATTCAAATTAAGAGAAAAAATTGGGTGTTATTTTTTGTCGAAGAAAATTTAGAGGTCTAGCGAACCACATCATATAATCAATTTGAATTATTAGGAAGGGGTCCCAACTCTAAAGAAGTAGAAAAAAGTCTAACGAGGTGCGGAAGTTCAAATACTTCCATTATAAAAAATTTATTTAGATATTCTCAAGTCTAGGATCAGATGCGAACGAACATAATTACAAGTATGTCATAGTTGAAAGCGATAACTAAGGAATCATCAAATACCTCCAAGGACATCAAATGGAGCAGCATTGACAAGTACTTCCGTATATGTGAACGATGAAGACACTTTTTCCTTATATTCTCAAGTCTAGGATCAGATGCGAACGAACATAATTACAAGTATGTCATAGTTGAAAGCGATAACCAAGGAATCATCAAATACCTCCAAGGACATCAAATGGAACAGCATTGACAAGTACTTCCTTATATGTGAATGATGAAGACACTTTTTCCTTCGTTTCACAGCATCAAGTTTGATCACATTGGGTGCAACAATATAACAATAATATACCAGTGTATTTACTAGCTAAATGGGTAAAGAGTCACAACTGTGATCATACATGGTCTTATATTCCTCCATTTATCTATCACCTGTATAATCATCATACTGAGTTATTAATTTTAGGTCTCTCTTTGAACCACAAAGGTCTAGGACCAGATGCCTACAAACAGGGACTCAGAACGGTAATGGGTGGTTGTCATCCGTCATTTTGTTCTATAGGGCCGGTCCTTTAGCTGACACATACTTAAAGAAATTAACAAAAACTTACAGCCAGCAGGAAAACTAAGTAATTTTAGTAGGTTATTCTAAGTGTTAGTCAAATTATCTGATAGGGAGATCTACTTAGTATATTAACATAGCCTTTTAAACTACTTAATGGGTTTTCCAATTAATTATGTGTCTAGGGCGAGATGATACGAAGTAAACTCACTATTTTAATTGTTGGAATCGGTAGAATTAGGGAAGAAAATTGAATTTAACTTGTTAATAATAGAAAAGATATATTACCTTGTTAATAAATGTCGGATTTACCTTTGAACTTATTCAAAAGTTAATAATTAAATTAACACATGATTGACCTTTAATTTGAAATACACTTGACTTTTGAATATTACATATGTTCTTCCATTTTATGGAAGAGACTACTTGAACAATAAGATTCAACGACTAATTTGAATAGATTTAGAACATGATTAGTGTAAATTCAGTGTCGTTATGCTGCATCTTAGAGGTACCTATACATGTTGAAACTCAAAATTATCTATTCATATTACTTATAATTGTCATGATCACCTAATTAGTTTTAGTTTAATGAGTCATAATAAGTTAATAACTGTCTTAATTTCTTAATATATCGACCATTTTTGCTTGGACTTGACCATACCTTTGTATATATAATAACAAAAAGAAGAAACATAATATAATTAAAGATTACTAAATATGTGCAAAGTCAAAATTTTAAGGTGGGTATCCAGGTTGAGTATAATTTATTTGATTAATGAATTTATGTACATTTAAATCAATTGTATAAATCTAATAAAAAATCGTTTCCTCAAATGTCAATTAAGATTATAAGGTTGAATATGTGATGGTCACGCATGTCTGTTGCAATTCTTTTTTGAAAAGTAAAAGTTTCTCAAACACCACAAACTTTTATTTTATTTTTTTGAAAATTGACTACGATAGTCATTGCAATGGCATTGATACGTCAATAACAAGTGATAAATACGATAACCTCCAAATGTAAAGCCTTGTAGGAACGGGTCTGAAACCCAACTAAATTACGCCTAGAGTCAACTAAACTATGGCTTAAAGCTTAACTAAACTACTTTAACTATGCCTTTTAATAATCCAAGTTAAATAATCCACGGATTTCACCTTCACTGGGAATCGAACTTAAGCCCTCCTTGATATCATTGTAATCCTTGTCTTCCAAACGTGATCCTTAGGGTAATTTTGACATTAACCCTACTTTTATATTAATATTAGAGTTAATTCCTATATGGCCCCCTACTTTGTGACCAGCTTCCTTTATGGCCCCCAAATTTCTGTAAATTCAAATATGACCCCCTATTTTCATGGAAATGTCATAACTACCCTTCCCATTAATATAT
>BEHA01004536.1:287110-343253 GCA_002897215.1 Eschscholzia californica subsp. californica
AAAAAAAAAATTTTTTTTTTTTTCACTCATCTCTCTCTCTAAAAATTCCGGCGAAGGGGGTTTCCCTTCGCCGGAATCTGGTCTGTTGAAGAACAGACCAGATCGGCCTGTTCTTCAACAGACCAGTTCGGTCTGTTCTTCAACAGAACAGACCAGTTCGGTCTGTTCTTCAACAGAACAGACCAGGTCTGTTGAAGAACAGACCAAATCGGTCTGTTCTTCAACAGACCAGATTCCGGCTAAGGGAAACCCCCTTCGCCGGAATTTTTAGAGAGAGAGAGATGAGTGAAAAAAAAAAAAAAATTTTTTTTTTAAGTATGAAGGTCGCCGACCGGAAAATTTTCCGGTCGGCGACCTTCATGAGAGTGCTGATTGGAGAGAGAGAGAGGTGAGTGAAAAAAAAAATTTTTTTTTTTTTTTTAAGTATGAAGGTCGCCGGCCGGAAAATTTTCCGGCCGACGACCTTCATGAGAGTGCTGATTGGAGAGAGAGAGAGAGGTGAGTGAAAAAAAAAATGTTTTTTTTTTTTTTATAAGTTTGAAGGTCGCCGGCCGGAAAATTTTCCGGCCGGCGACCTTCATGAGAGTGCTGACTTGGAGAGAGAGAGAGGTGACGTGGAGAGAGATGAGTGGTGGAGAGGGAAGTGAGGTGGAATTTAGGTTTTTGTTTTTAATTTTATTTTGAAAATATATTAATGGGAAGGGTAGTTATGACATTTCTATGAAAATAGGGGGCCATATTTGAATTTACAGAAATTTGGGGGCCATAAAGGAAGCTGGTCACAAAGTAGGGGGCATATAGGAATTAACTCTTAATATTATGACTACCCCCATTCTTTTTGAACCGTGAGCATGCCCCCTCCCCTACTTGGATAGAAAACATCAACTTCAATTAAGTTTCAAATGTGCGACTTGGAAATGCGAAAAGGACAGAAATACCCTCCGTTACATTTTGATTTCAACTCAAGCACTTCTTCTTCTCTGTTGACTATTAATGACCTCCATCACCATAGCCACCTTCATCGACCACTATTGCACCCACTCCTCTTTCACTGACCACTGCCACCATCACCTTCATCTTCTCTGATCACCACAACAACTACTACCAATATCTTCACTGCCGACCACCACTACCACCACCATCATCACCACCATATGCATCCTCATCGACGTAACGCAGGTTTCATATCACCTCGAGGTAAAAGAAATATCAATGAAGATCTTCCTAAAACCAACAACTAAGTGAGATGGATCCACAAAATCACATATCATACCAAAATAAAATCATTAAACGTCATTTCAAAATAAAATTAGTAAAGGTCATATCTTGAATAATTCTAACATTTCATTCCAACAATCATTCAAAAATATGAACTTCATGAAAATCTTCAGCAAAATCAGTGTCGAATTTCTGGACAACGCAAATCCAGTAAATGGCCAGCTTTGACACATTTAAGAAGTCAACGAAAGACCAAAAAGCCAACAAGTCAACCTGTGTCCAAGTCACCAGAGAGGTGAATCTACAAAAGCTCTGGCACCTAAGGCTTAAGCCCACCAGAACTAGGTGGTCGCACGAGTTTTCTAGGCGCCTTAAGCCCTGTTCTGGGTCTAAAATCAACTAGGTTAGTCTCAGTCACTACTATGCTATGGGTCTCAAAGCAGTAAGTCAAGGGAAATCAACTCGACCTTTAAGCCCGTCTTGCCTAAAGGCACGGGAAGGCAAATCCAGTCAAGGTTTGCCCAATGCGCTAACTTGATCTAAGGTCTGTGGCGGAGAAATCAACTGATCTGAATAATGTGAAACGCTAAAACACGCCAGAAAGCTAACTTTCCATATATGATCCACAAAATCAGCAAAAGTGTCTATCAAATTCGAAAGATAAGCAATCAAGGACATGTATCCTATTAATGGCCATCAAAGCGTGGTTTCATCCAAGCCGGTGTTTTACCACGGTATCATCTCGGTCGTTAAAGAGTTTCACAACCCCAAACTCAAGTAAATCTTAATGGTACAGGTGAGTGTAATGCCCTTAGTGCTAATGTTAAGTGGTTTAAGTCCGTCCCCACTCTCGAAAGTGATGAAGTGATTAGCTTAGATATTCCTATGAAGGTAGGCATATCTGAGGATCTATAATTTTTTAGAATGATGATGGACATAACGAGGCTCCAAAGCTAAAATGTTAGCCAAAATCAGTTGATAGACAATATTCCTCATTCCCTCAATAATTGTTCTCTACATGTGATAGGAATATGCTTGTATCAGTAATTCAGAGGGACAATGCTACTAGTGCTCATGATGACAATAATGACATTAATAGTTTTATACACAATAGCATTGTAGCTAGTTAGGATGGACTAGATGAAGGATATAGTCCTTCGGTCTGAAGGAGATGTCCTTCCGAAGGAGTGTCCTTCGACCAAGATGGCAATGCGTATAATTTGTCAGTTAGGATAACGATGCCTTTATCCGGAAGATCATTTAATCCGGTCTAATTAGGTGTCATAATGCTTAGCTAGAAGCCGCTTACGATCGTCGGATCACTTCGGTAATCCGCGGCTAACATAGACCGGATCCTACAACATGTTACACCAAAGAGTGGTAGCTTGATCGGAGAGAGTTGACTCATGGGAGCTTGCCTATAGATGGATATGATCCAGTCCGATAGTGTCAAAAAGATAGAAAGAATCGGGCTCGAAAGAGGAACCCGAAAAGGTAGAAAAACCCACTTATGGGGCGTCCTGATCAAGCCCATTAGGGAGTTGATCAGGACCGGCCATAAGAGTAGGGTGGGCCGGCCAGGCCGAGCCCATTAGTGGGCTTAAGTGGCCGGCCACACACTAATTAGGGGAAACCCTAATTTTAGTCAGAAAGAGTTCTGAAGTGTTTAGCTTTTCTGGGACTCTTATGAAAACCTAATTGAACCCAAATTCTAATTAGGGTTTCTCTATATAAGGGTCATTAGAGAACATAAAAATGGTTGGATTTTTCTCAAGAGAAAACTTCATCTCTTTCACGATATACCGCTAAGTAGAGAGAGAGGGTTTTAGAGAAAAAACTCCCAATCTATCTATGGAGTCAAAAGAAGAATAGTTCTTCTTCTCAACCTTCAATGGAGTTTTAGCAGACAACAAAGAAGGGAGATCAAGTTATTTGCTAGGGTGTCTCAAGTAGAGGAGCGACAATCGGAGCTCTCATCTTTTTCGGGATAAAGTTATTGGAAGCTAGTTCGTGGGAAAGCGAATCCAGGTATTCTTCTTCAGTTTCTAGTTCATTATTAGTTCATTCATATGATCCTGGATAACTAGTGTTAATCATACGATGATTGAGATTCCACTTACAACAATTAGTTAGATGATTATGTGCATTAGATACATACAAAACCCAACAGTGGCATCACGAGCCGTTTGCATGTAACTAGTTTTGGCTAGAACGAATTAGATTCAAACTTGATTTATTAGATAGATTAGTTTGACTATAGATACAGACACATTCTTGAATAGTTTGAATAGAGGCTCGGACTTGTTCTTGATTAGTTTGAATAGAGATTCAGACACGTTTTGGTTAGATTGAATTAGATTTATTCGTAATCAAAACATGGTTTTGAAAGAGTTTCAAAGCATAGAAACCTTAGATTTTGAGTTTTTTGAAAAGGTTTTCGAAAACTATGGTTTAGGGTTTTGATTTCTGAAAGGGAAGCTTTAAAAATCAGTGTTTTTGATGATCAAATCATAAAAAACAAGAGCTTAGAACAACAACCAAAGAGAAGGGAAGAAGAAAAGAATTTGGAAGTTTCCAAAATTCTGGCCTTGATAGCATTGTCACGTCCAGGATACGACCAGGTTGCGTCCTTGGCCTATGATAGGCCTAAAATAGGTCTATTCCCGCAAGTATACGGGGTCAAGTTATAGTATGTTAGTAAATCGGTTAATCGTCCCAAGGAATAGGTAGGTAACTTCGAATATTGACGGCGAGTTTAGCCCAGTAATCAAAATGTCAATAACTACTTAGACTAAAACACACACACACACCACTCATAAATTTGATGATTGATTTGGAAGAAGTAAGAAAATAAATAAAACTAACTAAACTATCTAAGTGAGAGGTGAGAGAGATTCAGGAGAAGAGTCGCAAGAAGTCGGACAAGATTCGGGTGAAAGTCGAGTGAGAAGGATACTTTGGTTCACAAGATTGATAACGATTACTACTAATTATCTACTAGAATGGAAAGTTAATTAACTTCACCCACATACATTGACACTCCAAAGTATAATGCGTCACAATAAGTATAATCGATCACAGGTTACTATGCATCGACTATCTAGCTATGTACGCACTATCTAATTACGTATCAATGAACTAATATGACATTCCAAAGTATAATGCGTCACAATAAGTATAATCGATCACAAGTTACTATGCATCGACTATCTAGCTATGTACACACTATCTAATTACGTGTCAATTGACGATTAAGATCGAGGCCTCTAATTCATAAAATTAGACGAAGTTTATTGAACTCGCATTTAAGAATAATAAGTAATTCATCATAAATCAAATCATGCTTCACAAGTATTCGAATACAAGAGTTAGCTAGAATATTGAATGAACAATAAATGGAAAAGAAAATGATGAGAGAACCCCCCTTTTTCGATGTTGGTTCGAGGCTAAGATCGTCGGAAAAAATGAGTTTTTAGTTGCAGCCGATCTCCCCTTAGTAAATTCTGGGTTCCCCATAGCGACCACCATCATCTTCTCCATTTAGAACACAACCTCCATTAAAGCTAAACCCTAGTTTTCTCTCTCTAACAATCTTCAACCAAAATCAAATCAAACCACATGGGAAGCAAGCCAAGATGATGGGGTGTAAAAGTCCTAAGCTTTCGGACCAAGGTAATGATCGGAACACCATAGAAAATCCGGCCAAATACATGATTTCCGGCCAAAAAACCTTAGATCCGGGCCAAAGGGTGCTGCAGCCGCGTCCCGAGCTTGCTCCGAGTTGCAAGTGCGTCCCGTGTGCGCGTCCGGCCGAGAGGAAGCTGCTGCCGAGTTGCTGTTGCTGCCGATCTTGCTATCTCCCGCGTGCTGCTGTTCCGGCCTTAGCAGCTGCTGCTGCTGCTGGAAGCTTCCGTTCGAGCTCGGGAAGCTTCCCGAGCAGCAGCTCGGCTGCTCCCGTTCCTTTTGGTCGCGTCCCGTGCACACTCTTGTGCCGGCCAAGCTTGGCCGGCTAGGCCGACCTTGCTTGGCCGGTCTCCTTCTTCTCCCCTTCTCTCTCCAACCAAACTCTTGCTCTCTTTCAAACTCTAGTTTCTCCTTGCCTCTTTTTTCTCTCTCTTGTTTGGGGAAGAAGATGAATAGTTCCTTGACCCTTTTCTCTAACTTGATTAAAACCCTAGACTTAGTCAAACTTGACTAAGTCTTTAGACCACAAATGGGTACCCATAAAATCCCTACACATTTCTTCTTCTCTAAGTATTTCTTGGGCTTGGACTTAGTTTTGGGCTTTGATTTATAAACCAAGAGGGTGCCTCTAGCTTCTTCTTTACCATCTAACTTCAAGACAAGACTTCGGCTTCTTTCATTCACAACTTTCTCGTCCGAACTTCAAATTGATTTCTGTTTTCACCGTCGGACTCGTCATTACCTCCACTTGCAATTTGATTTGCTTGAAGTCATTTTCTCTTTTTTTGGGCACATGAAATGATAGTGATAATTCACTCCTTTTATTCCGAATCTCACGCTTGACTCCAAAATAGGTACCTAACAAGAAAAACACATAAAATATTATTGATAACACTCGAAATGCACTAGTTAGTCTAAGTTAGGCTCTCCAAATGTGACATTTTCGTGTCACATCAGCCTATCCGAGTAGGACTGGGAGTCCGAGATCAGGAAGTCTCGAACATCCCAGACGCATTTGGAATCCCAGTCCGAATGCGACTAGGAATCCGAGATGTCTCAGACATCCCAGAAGGTCACGGCCTTAGGCCGAGACATGACCAGGCCATCCAGACACGTCTGGCACTTCCCGAAGATCTCGAACATAATCACGAATTCATCACATTTTATCTCATATAATCGACACACTAAAGTTAGCTAAACATGATGATTGAATAAGAAATGGAAAGGAAATGGTGAGAGAATCCCCCCTTTTTCGATGATGGTTCGAGGCTAAGATCGTCGGAAAATATGAGTTTTTAGTTGCAGCCGATCTCCCCTTAGCAATTTTCTGGGTTCCCCATAGCGACCACCATCATCTTCTCCATTTAGAACACAACCTCCATTAACGCTAACCCTAGCTTTCTCTCTCTAAAAATTTGTAGCCCAAAATCAAATCAAATCACATGGGAAGCTAGCCAAGGACATGAGAAGTAAAAGCCCCATGGTTTCGGATCAAGAATGTTGCCGGAAAAATCAGAAAATCCAGCCAAGTTTCCGGCCAAAAATGCATAAAATCCGGCCAACACAAGCTTCTCCCGAGCCGGTAGCTGCTGTCCCGAGCATTTCCGACCTGCAGCCGCGTCCCATGAACAGTCCGAGCTACAACCACACGTTCCCGAGCTTGGAACATTGGACCCGAGCTACTGTCGAGTTCCGGACAGCTGATGTTCCGGCAGTGCTGTGAATCCCGAGCAACAGCTTCCTTGCGTCCCAAGCTGCTGCTGCCGGCTAGTGTTGTGGATCCCGAGCAGCTCCCATGTAGTCCGTGAAGTGTGCGCGTCCCTTAGCCTCCCGTGCATCCTTCCCGAGCAGTTGCCGGCCAAGGCTAGGCCGACCCTAGTGTTGGCCTACCTAGCTTGGCCGACCACCTCCTTCTTCTCTCCTTTTCTCTCTCTAGCAACTCTTTGAAACCCTAGATCTCCAAGAGCCCTCAAACCCTAGCCTCTTTGGCTCCTTTGTCTCTTGCTTGGTTCCTTGCTTGATGAATGATGAAGATGATGAATAATAGCCTAAACTACTAAAACCCTAGAGTCCCTTGACTTAGTCAATCCATTTAGACTTTGTTGACTCTAATCCATAAAGAGAGGGTGCTCATATAATTCCTCCTTGTCATTCTTCTTTGAGCTTGTCTGGGCTTTGGGCTTGGTTTAGAAACCAAGAGGTGCCTCCATCCTTGTCTCTACATCTTCAAATTGTCACAAAGTTTAAAATACCCTCAGACTTCTTTCTTTCATAACTTCCCCGTCCGAACTCGGAATTGACTTCCGTTTTCACCGTCGGACTCGTCATTGCCTCCACTTGTAATTTGATTTGCTTGAAGTCATTTTCTCTTGTTTTGGACACATGAAATGATAGTGATAATTCGCTCCTTTTATTCCGAATCACACGCTTAACTCCAAAATAAGTACCTAACATGAAAAACATATAAAATATTATTGATAACACTCGAAAAAGACTAATTAGTCTAAGTTAGGCTCTCCAAATGTGACATTTTCGTGTCACATCACAAAGTCACCTTTTCGAAAGGAAGATATGACTAGTGAACTAATAGTCTTCATACATACGGATGTATGTAAAACTATTAAAGCACTAACTAGAGTTAACCAGAATCCACTTGACAAAAATATAAGTCATTCGATTGGATCAAAATGATGAATATTTGAGTCAGAAATTTGATGACCATGAAAGAAGTTGAGAAATAGTTTCTCACCTTGCTCCACAAACACATCATATGGGTGATGAGCCTAGTGGGAGTCATCGAACATGTTAGACATGAGTCGATCAAGATGGGTATATGCCAATCTTCCGAACACTTTCTGGGATATACTCTCAACAAGCTCATTCTTCCTACCTAACCACATTCCGTCTAAAAGCTGAAAGACAATGTACTTCTTTATGAATAAAGAAATATAGGGGATTCTTCTACAACCCATCAGAGAAAAAAGCGTTTGTTGCTCATGATGTGTCTTCCTTGAAATAATGGTTATTTCCAAGAAGACAAGTGGGAGAAATTTAAGATATTGAAGAAATTCAATATGAGCAACAAACTGACAATGGTATAACAAACCAAAAGTGGTATACGAATGTCAGAAATTGCGGTTCCTATCTATTTTGGCCGATAGATATGGAAATAGAGGCAGAGATAATAGATCTCGGAGATCCTTCCGCATAAGTCGAATTAGATTCGCACGATAATAAGGGTAAAAGTGGTACTCAAGTAAAATATTCCTACCTAAGATACAAATCAAGGAAATATTCTCATATATATATATATATATATATATATATATATATATCTCCAAGATATTGATACACTAGAATTAGGATTATTCTATGTTTATGTTAATTATTTCCAACTATTGTATTGCTCTTCTATTAAAAATAAACATGGAGGGATATGGTTTTCCTCACCCAAAACCTAAATCTTTCATGGTTTTAGAGCTACAAAGCTCTAAAGAGTAGTTTCGATCCTATTTTGCTTCCGCTTAATTGGCGGCGGTAGCCGCTTCCATAACTACCATCCGCCGGAATCACAGTTATTTTTTTTCTCCTTTATTTTCTTCTGTAATTTTTTAATTAGAATAGTTCATACTTCTCAATGAATTTAGTCAAGGTTTACAGTCAAAGTTCTTTTTGATATTTTTCAATAAGGTTTCAATGGTGGAGATTCAAGTTATCAATATTACCGATTATGGGTTTGGGAGGTTTTTTACTGTCAATGATGGAGGAACTATTTATAATGGGAAGGATATCCATGGATGTTTTGAGAGTTAAATTGGTGTTCAAGTAAGTTCAAAGTTAATTCAATTTTGGTGCACGATCGATATCCATAAAGGATAGTTTTCGCCGATCGATAATATCGGCCGTCATCGTTGTCGTCGTTTGGAGTGCAAAGTAGGTGCCTCCCCATTGGTTTTTTTGCTAGGTTTGACTTCACAAGGCAAACGTCTCGTGTTGTTGCCATGAGCCTCTGAACCTAGAGTGGTTATGCTCACTAAGTGCAACCTTTCTCGTTGTTATTATATCATGTTTGTTCGTTATTACGGCAGTGATATCTTATCGATATACACCAAACAGAAACTTGTTGACCAACCAATACAATGATTGCCTTAAGGAAGAATGTGTCAAAGAATCGTCTCATCAAGCTATTTCCCAAATTGAATTTTCGAATTGATCCTCCGTTCAATTTGCGGGAAGGTAATAAGGGTAAAAGTGGTACTCAAGTCAAATTATTCCTACCCAAGATACAAATAAAGGAAATATTCTCATATATATATATATATATATATATATATCTCCAAGATATTGATACACTAGAATTAGGATTATTTTTATGTTTACGTTAATTATTTCCAACTATTGTATTGCTTTTCTATTATAAATAAACATGGATGTATACGGTTTTCCTCACCCAAAACCTAAATCTTTCACAGGAGAGCCCTCAAGGAGTTGAGAGCGTCTCAAAGTTGTTCAAACCCCTCGTAGGCCTTGAAGGCTCATAGATCTGTCTCAGATGACTAAATTCTACTGAAGAAGAGATGAGCTACCTACACAAAAGCTATGACGGAATCACTCCGAAATATGGCTTGGAGTCATAAGATCAGAATAGAATCCACGTGATGGGCCATGAAAATGTCCCATCTGAGTCGTTTAATTTAGCCAAGTTAGTTCGTTTCGAGTCTTTATTATAATAAAATGGTTGGTTTTTATGATTAGGTGTGAAAAACGGTTAAAAATGAGAAAAAGTTACTTGTAGGGCATTTTGGTCTTCTGGACACAAGGGTATTCTGGGAAATTTGGACAAGGTCAGTGACGAGTGAAAAGTAGAGTCCGAGACGAGCTCGTAGGAGAAAACGGAAGTCAATTCGGAGTCCGGAAGAGTGAGATATGCATAGTCAAAGGACTGGTGGGACACTTTCGGGCACCATTCTGGCTGGTGGGATAATAGCAGGTGACGTGGCACGTCCTGAATGCACAAACCGGACAGCAGCATGTGGTCCCTCTTTTCACTTTTAAGCCCTCCGAAAATTAATTTTATACCCCTCCTTTTTGTCTCACTTTATGTTCAACCAATAGGAAATCATTTCTTGAGTAGAAAGCAACCCTAACTTCCTATTTTAACCCTCTTTCTCCCATTTTCTCCCAATTAACTCCTAAAACCCTAGCCATCAACCCATCTATAAATAAATCTCTACCTCTTTCATTTCTCTTTAGACTTGCAAACCCTCTCAATCCCTCTTCTCTATTCCCTTACCTTCTCTTTCTCTAACCCTAAAATCATCCTCTCAATCCCCTCTTACCTATTTCTTTCTCCAACCTAACCCATCTTTTCCATTCTTTATCCATCTTTCTCTACTACTACTTCCTCTCTACCACTATTATTAATAGTCATCTCCTTCTTTCTTCCATATTCTTCTATCATCTTTATCCCCTTTCATCTCTTCTTTCCAACTTCTTTCTACATCTAATTTCTTCCTTCTCTTTCTTTTTCTTATTTGGGTGGCAATAAAATAGCTATTACTTGGATTTCTTGGAGTAAAATTCTTGAGCATAAATGGAGCAAATCTTGGAGAAAATGGAGATACATGGGAATATGGAGTTTGAACATTCTTGGTGATTTCTTTCCATTAATTTCTTAGTATTTTCATTTATTTTACAATGTCAATGAATGTTACTCAAGATTCCATGTATAGTTAATTTAGCAATCTAAGGTTGTGAATGAAACCCATTTTGGATCTTTATAATACTTGTTCTTGATTAATTAAATCCTTTGATGTGCTTTAATGTCTATTGATTGTTTATCTATATGGATTGGATTTTCTTTCCATTACTCATGCCTCATAATTAGATATTTCATACTTTCGTTAAGTTGTTAGATGGAGTATGCTTTTTAGATGATGAATAATAGTTAAGCAATCTGAATCTCTATAAGGTAGACAGTTAGAATTAGTAATTATAAAATTGTTTTATCTAGAACATCATCCGGAATCCAAATAGTTCATTATATTGGATCCCGAGTAAATACAAAAGAGATTTAAGTAATTAAGTGCTTGTTTTATAAAGTGAAATTATGCGGTGAATTTTATAATCTTAGATATCCTCTTACCTGTCACTTAGATAGTTTATTCAGTTTTATTAGTTTCCTTATTTCTCACAATTCAATCATCAAATTTATGAGTGGTGTGTGTGTGTGTTTTAGTCTAAGTTAGCTATTGACATTTTGATTATTGGGCTAAACTCGCCGTCAATATTCGAAGTTACCTACCTATTCCTTAGGACGATTTCCCGATTTACTAACATACTATAACTTGACCCCGTATACTTGCGGGAATAGACCTATTTTAGGCATATCAAGTTTTTGGCGCCGCTGCCGGGGATAGGTTTAGTAGTTTGGATATAGTTTGTTGGTTTGTTCATTAGTTTAGTGTTAATTTCTTACTTAGACATTTTTGCTTTATTTGTTTTTCTATTTTCTTAATTGTATTTTCTTTTAGGTACCATTTCAAGGAAATAGCCAGAAGAGACATAGGAGCGAAGGAAAGGAAGGAATCGAGAAGTAAAGCTAAAAGTCGATAGTATCGCATTTTATCTCTTCCTTCTTACTTTTGTGCGATTGTTTAGTTCTATTATTGTTAGTTCCCATTTTGTGATTATGTGTTACCATCTTTGAATACTGTTAGATCATGGCCCGTTCTTATAACGGTTGGCCATTCGATTATGATGATGATGAGCTTGTTTCGAGGATTCCCCGCACTAACCGACCTGATATGACCTTAGGTGAATACCAACGGATGTGTAGGGATGTTTCGATTAGAGAGGGGAATAGACCATTTGAGCCTGACCGATCTCGTATGACCCTAGGAGAATACCGATGGATATGTAGAGACGATCAGATTAGTGATGTATATGGTCCGACATCAAATATATATGGTCCTAGCGTGTATGGTGGGAATTATCAACAAGAGTCTTCATCTCGTTACACTTATGAGCCTTATCATGAAGAGACTCTTGAAGATAGTTCTCAATTAGAGTTTGTGAGTCGTCTGACTGAAATGATGTTACAACTTAAAGAGACACAAGATCGATTTCAACAGACGCAAACTCAAATGCAGCAAGAGTTACATCAGACTCAGATTCAATTGCAACAAGAGTTACATCAGAGGTTTGAGTCTCTAAATCATCAATTAGAATCTCTAAATCATCCATTAGAGATGATGATGTCACAGTTATTAGCCGACGAGGAAGGGGTTTTACCACCCCAAACTCAAGAGGGTACTAGGTCCGATGGCGAGGGTAATACGTCTAACCCTAGTACTAAATTAAATGTCGACGAATCAACTGAGAGGGCCCAAGAGCTTGAACAAACTGATAACCTTGTTGTCTCGTTTCCTCACCATATGTCGTCTCATCATGATAGGACTACATTAGACTTTGAGATTCAGGATGATGGCTCTATGAACAAGTTTGGGGATGACACTATTTTGAACTTTCCGTTTTTCGACACTTGTAGGGAGTCAGTCTTAGATGCCAGACATGATGTTGTAATTGACTGCGAGGCTCCAGATGCCTTTGAGGATATTGATGACGTAGTAGTTAGAGACATGTTGGATAGTTTGTCAGACTATTTACCTAAGGAAACCATGGACCTTGACTTGGTCCCCGAGCCTATTGCCTTACCCTTAGAGTCCAGTTCAACCTTTCACGTGATCTCAGACTCGGTCGTTGATCCCTTTTGGGACATTTCAGACCTCTTTCCTAGAGTGTCTATGGACATAGTGGATGTTCTATCCACTAAGCTTCCAAATGACTTTTTGCCTTCGACTGACCTCTTAGCCCTTCACTTGTATGTCGATCCTTTTGGACGACTTCTTAGTCGTCGCCCCTAGCATTTATGCTTACTTAGTGGACCGTGCATCCACTAAGTTTGGGGATGGCTTATTTTCTTCAATCGTCTTACTTGCACTTTATAGTTTGTACATAGTTGTGAGACGATTACAATTTGTATATAGCTTTCTTTGGGTTGACCCCCAAATCTTTCGTCTTTTGCTTTATGATCGTTAGGTCGATTGAGATGGGTCTTGATGTTTGTGGGTATCATCTCTGGAAACCCTCCACGAGACATAACTCGTGCTCTTGTGTGAAATCAAGAGAATCAAAGGCTAATTGCATAGCTCAATGCAATCGTGTATACCCACGTTAGTGGTAGATTTATATGTGGTCATGTCTTTTATGTGCTTCATTCTCATTATGTTTTGGATATTTTAGGAGCAATTCTTATATGTTTTACTTCTAAGGCGTGGTTTGTTCCAAGTTTGGGGATGGCGCGAGCTTGGCACCAACTTGGAACCTCTTTATACATGGGCCTTGGTAGTATCATCTTTTATCTCCTTCGGTTATGGTAATATCTCTCCACTCTTCTCTTTAGATTGATGTGCCTCTTTATCTTTTGGTGAGTATATGCTTAGAACATTGAGGACAATGTTAGTTTTAAGTTTGGGGATGTGGGATATGACCATAACCAATGCATGACCATGGGTTTCAAAGACAAAAGGGTTCAAATTAGCCAAAATTTGAAAATTTTGAACATTTTGAGTAGATTTGCATGTGATTCTAGTGATAGCTTTAAGAATTTTGATGCATATGTGTCGAGTTGATGAGTTTTGTGATTGCTAATGGCCTTTGCATGAAAGTTGAGTCTTTTAGTGTTTGTGTTGTGCCATGTGAGTGACATCTTAGTGAAGAAGAAACATCTCTAAGAGACCTAAAGTAGTCATTAGTGGAGACTTAACCCATGTGAGAGCTCAAAGCCTAAATTTCCCTTCGAGTGTACTCTTCCGCGCTAACTCCGAGTAGAATGAAGAGCTACTCAACCTCGTAACTCATAAAAGAGCTCATTTGATCTCGTGTGCTCAATTTCCTTAGCCGCTAAGAGTGACATTAGGATAGCGAATTAACCTTGCCCTTGTAGTCCATGAAACCCGATGAGAATGTCAACTAGAGGAAAGCGGATACTCCATCACCATCCATCATCTTATATCCCGAGAATGAAGACATGACATAAAAGAATGAAGAATGTCGAAAGCAAGAATGAAATGAAAAGTTGATTGCAAGAATAGAGTTGTGTGTGTTGTATTTTGTTTTGGTTGATTGTATTTGTGTTATGAAAAAAATGAAAAATGAAAAATGAATAAAAAAAAGTGATATGAAAAAAAGAAAGAAAAAAGAGTGAAATAAAGTGATTTTTGTGCATGTTTGAGCATGTGTTAGCTCTTTTGTGTGAGTGATGTGATTGTATATATGTGTTGGTGTTTTTTTTCATGAATAAGTATTCGAAGCAAGAAACAAATGTGGAAATGCTTAAGAGGTTCTATCATGAGGAGGTCGACATTCTCGGGAATCCACCACCATCACATCTTCTGTTGTATCCGCTAACCTTTAGAAGGCATTTTTAGAGGGTAGAATGGGTGAGAAGGGCGAGTGAGCTTCCCCACTCTATTTAGTGGCTAATTCCTTTTCGAAGATCATTCGTTCCAAAATGTTGTCCTCACCCCTTTTTATGTGTTGAGTCTATATTAGTGATCACACTCACACATACGAGCGAACCATTTCTGAGTGATTTCATCTTTTAGAGCGTATGTCTGTGAGGCCAAAGTCGAGGCGAAATGTACTTACATGGGAATCAAGGTTTTGTGACTTCGGAACATAGATGTGCTCATTATGGTATGACACTTGCATTTTAGGGTAAGACCATTAGTGAAGAGATCTTTAGCTTTCACATGAACTTGTTTACTTGATTCATTATGTTTTGACATGCTTAAACCCTTCACTATATGAATCATGCTTATCTATGATTTGGATTTTGGACCCTTGTGTATTTGAAACCATGATGTTTGTGGGTGTCATCTATGGAAACCCTCACGAGACCACACTCGTCCACTAGGGAAACCTAGGGGTTCAACGGCTTGTTGCATACGCTAAATGCAACCGGGATGCCTCCGAAAGTGAGTTAGATTTTTGTTTTCTTTTATTTTGTTTTGCTCGAGGACTAGCAAAATCTAAGTTTGGGGATGTTTGATGGGTCATGAAAATGTCCCATCTAAGTCGTTTAATTTAGCCAAGTTAGTCGATTTCAAGTCTTTATTATAATAAAATGGTTGGTTTTCTTGATTAGGTGTCTTTTATAGAGTTATGTGTGAAAATCGATTAAGAACGGGAGGAAGTTAGTTGAAGGGCATTTTGGTCTTTTGGAGTGAAGGGCATTCTGGTAATTTGGCCAAGGTCAGTGCGTGGTTGGAAAGTAGAGGTTGAGACGATGAGCGGTATCCAAACAGACACGTGTCGATGAGCGGAGGCTGGTATATGCAAGTCCCGTGTTTCCGCTAAGCAGCGAAACGGACCCTATAGGCCTGATCCGGCGGAGCGCGCTGCAGCTTAACTCGGTAGCCCCGATCTCACGTTGTAATCTCAGCCTCTCCCTTCCGTGTTTTTTGAGATCGGGCGGCTGCTGTGCGTCAGAGCATTATGATACTTCCATGTTACCCGTAGCGACTTAGTTTCCGTAATCCCTTGCACATGTTGTCATCCGGTCCGTCCAACTCCGTGCCTTCTAAGATCTAACGGACGCTGCTGCTGCCGGGTATATTTTCATTAGCCGAAAAGCATGTTAGCATCCAAATTCCCAGCCAAACCCTAGCCGCACCTGACCCCTTTATTGCTTTTAAGTCCCTGACAATTACTACTTTGCCCCTCTTTTTGTCCTTCCTCAATTTTCAACCAATAGGAATCCAATACTTGAGTAGAAAGCAACCCTAACTTCCTATTTTAACCCTCTTTCTCACATTTTCTCCCAATTAACTCCTAAAAACCCTAGCCATCAACCCATCTATAAATAAATCTCTACCCCTTTCATTTCTCTCTACACTTGAAAACCCTCTCAATCCCTCTTCTCTATTCCCTTACCTTCTCTTTCTCTACTTTTCTTTCTCTAACCCTAAAATCATCCTCTCAATCCCCTCTTACCTATTTCTTTCTCCAACCTAATCCATCTTTTCCATTCTTTATCCATCTTTCTCTACTACTACTTCCTCTCTACCACTATTATTAATAGTCATCTCCTTCTTTCTTCCATATTCTTCTATCATCTTTATCCCCTTTCATCTCTTCTTTCCAACTTCTTTCTACATCTAATTTTTTCCTTCTCTTTCTTTTTCTTATTTGGGTGGCAATAAAATAGCTATTACTTGGATTTCTTGGAGTAAAATTCTTGAGCATAAATGGAGCAAATCTTGGATAAAATGGAGATACATGGGAATATGGAGTTTAAACATTCTTGGTGATTTCTTTCCATTAATTTCTTAGTATTTTCATTTATTTTACAATGTCAATGAATGTTACTCAAGATTCCATGTATAGTTAATTTAGCAATCTAAGGTTATGAATGAAACCCATTTTGGATCTTTATAATACTTGTTCTTGATTAATTAAATCCTTTGATGTGCTTTAATGTCTATTGATTGTTTATCTATATGGATTGGATTTTCTTTCCATTACTCATGCCTCATAATTAGATATTTCATACTTTCGTTAAGTTGTTAGATGGAGTATGCTTTTTAGATGATGAATAATAGTTAAGCAATCCGAATCTCTATAAGGTAGACAATTAGAATTAGTAATTATAAAATTGTTTTATCTAGAACATCATCCGGAATCCAAATAGTTCATTATATTGGATCCCGAGTAAATACAAAAGAGATTTAAGTAATTAAGTGCTTGTTTATAAAGTGAAAATTGCGGGGGATTTTATAACCTTAGATATCCTCTTACCTCTCTCTTAGATAGTTTAGTAGTTTTATTTGTTTTCTTACTTCTTCCAAATCAATCATCAAATTTATGAGTGGGGTGTGTGTGTTAGTCTAAGTTAGCTATTGACATTTTGATTATTGGGCTAAACTCGCCGTCAATATTCGAAGTTACCTACCTATCCCTTGGGACGATTTCTCGATTTACTAACATACTATAACTTGACCCCGTATACTTGCGGGAATAGACCTATTTTAGGCCTATCACCACGTCTGAAATCAAGTTTGGAACTTGATCTATTTTCTTAATGGGAATAGTTCCTGTTAAGTGCTAATAGGTTTTTCAAAGAGTTTAAAAATTGGACGAGGATGGAAACATTAGTGTTTCCCAGAGCTAGACTAGAAAACAAAGTCAAAGAGTTCTTGGTTTAGACCATGAAAAGACCATCTCTCAAGTCACGATGCTTAAGACCATAATGATCAATCACTAAGCAAAAGAATGTGCACATGACACATTCCGAAGGAGAGTTGACCCTCCTGAAAGCTAAGTGACAATTGCAAGCTTTAAAAATCCATCGAAAGATTGAAGCATGCAAGTAGGAGTAGGAATCTTCGATCCTCCAAAGTAATCAAAAGTTAGTTTCTTTAAGAATGAAGAGAAATCTTGAATTCAGATAGTTCAAGAAGGTTAGTGGGAGTGACCCAGTTTTCTTTGGTCTGGTATATAGTCGACATATTAGAGATTGAGAACAACATTCTGATGTTTAAAACAATTTATAACTGGCTCAATAAAAGGACCACACATATAGGTGAAATGCTTTTTGGGCATCAAAGATCTATGGAGATAGATCGCAAAGATGATAAGACTCATTCAAGAAAAGGTCATGAAAAGTCTAATGTGAAACACTCAAGAAGAGTAATTCTACCCAAGTCTCAAGGAACATAGCTTGACAAGATTCAGAATTCAAGATATTCTGATGACCAAGCATGCATGAGAAAAGATGGTTATGCTAAAAGCATAAGATCAGTCATGTTAGACATGATTAACGTTCACCTTGACGTCCTAAATACTTAAAGTGTCTATGGCCGTCACCAATCAAATCTAGATAAGATGATCTGGATCGCACAAAGTTCTTGAGAAGAACTTGTGGAAATTCTCGGTAGGAAAATAAAACGATAGAAAAGTCATATGTTGCAAACTTCCAGAATAAGATGACAATCTTGACAAGGAAGAACAGTAAGCTCGAAAGGTTCCAGGCGAAGACTGTTGCAAACTTTACAAATAAAAGAAAGCAGTTAAAGCTTGAGAAGGTATAATTTAGTATTGAAACACTAAATATTATTATCAGGATGATAACCAGCAAAATCCAAATAGATTAGATCTATTAACTATATTGTGACCTTAGACTAAGTGTGAAAGTCATACTAGGGTCATAGGCATTAAGCTTCAAAAAAAGCTTAGACTGGTAAAGTTGAGGGTGTAAGGAGTTACACGAGAAGGCTCAATATTTACAAACTCTTATTATCAGAAATAAGTTACTTATTTCGTCGTTAAATAGTGGTTTAATATTTAACCGACATTCCAAAAATAGTGAAGCATTCCAAGTAGGATTATCAGATACGTGATCCAGTGAGTGAAACCCTACTAAGTGAATTTGAAATATATTCATTATTAAGTCCCTAGTCCAGGTCATTGCATGGACAACAATGACTTACGAAGACTAGCATGTGAGATTGACTGGTAGTGCAGTTTCATGGGCTATACGAATAAGGAATTCGAGTCAATTACATGGGTGTGTGATTGGGAATATACACTGGATAACCCAACATGAGAGCTCTTCAATGAGTAATGAAATACGTCATGAACTCTCATAGACAAGATTGAAGAGATTCATTAAACATGAGCTCCACTCATCTTATGTAAGGATTGTCAAACTTTGGTACCGCCAAACGCCGCACCGTAAAAGGAGGTTATAAAAGCGGATTGCCAGGAATGACACGATAGACATGAAGTTAAGTGGGAGTACAATACTGGATTATGTCCTTCTAACAAGGTTAGGATTAGTATCTCCGGGCCACTTGAGGAGAAGAAACTGAAAATGTACGAGCGTACTCTAATAGATTAATAGTTAATCATTAGCTTTGACAGTTGTTCTCCAGATCAAGAAAGTCTAAAAAGATATGACGTATCAGATGAGATGCGAAGTGACCTGGGAATCGAGCATTGCACTTGTTCTAAGTATAAATGGGAGACTGAAGGATATAATGGTCTGAAGGAGATGTCTTTCCGAAGGAGTGTCCTTCGACCAAGATGGCAATGCGTACAATTTGTCAGTTAGAATAAAGATGACTTTATCCGGAACATCATCTAATCCGGTCCAATTAGGGGTCGTAATGCTTAGCTAGAACCCGCTTACGATCGTCAGATCACTTCGGTAATCCGCGGCTAACATAGACCGGATCCTACAACGGGTTGCACCAAAGAGTGGTAGCTTAATCGAAGAGAGTTGACTAATGGGAGATTGCCTGTAGATGGATATGATCCAATCTGATAGTGCCAAAAAGATAGAAAGAATCGGGCTAGAAAGAGGAACCCGAAAAGGTGGAAAACCCACTTATGGGGTGTCCTGATCAAGCCCATTAGGGAGTTGATCAGGACCGGCCATAAGAGTAGGGTGGGCCAGCCAGGCCGAGCCCTTTAGTGGGCTTAAGTGGCCGACCACACACTAATCAGGGGAAACCCTAATTTTAGTCAGAAAGAGTTCTGACATGTTTATCTTTTTTGGGACTCTTATGGAAACCTAATTGGACCCAAATTATAATTAGGGTATCTATATAATGGTCATTAGAGAACAGAAAAAGGGTTGGAGTTTTCTCAAGAGAAAACTTCATCTCTCTCACAATATATAGCTAAGTGGAGTGATAGAGTTTTAGAGAAAAAACTCTCAAAATATCTATGGAGTCAAAAGAAGAATAGTTCTTCTTCTCAACCTTCAATAGAGTTCTAGAAGACAACAAAGAAGGGAAATCAAGTTAGTTACTCGGGTGTCTCAAGTACAGGAGCGACAATTGGAGCTCTCATCTTCTTCGGGATAAAGTTATTGGAATCTAGTTCGTGGGAAAGCGAATCCAGGTATTCTTGTTTCAGTTTCTAGTTCATTACTAGTTCATGCATATGATCCTGGATAACTAGTGTTAATCATATGATGATTCAGATTCCGCTTACAACATTAGTTAGAGGATTATGTGTATTAGATACATACAAAACTCTACACTAGATACCGAATTGAGTGAGGACATTAATTTCTCAAAGAATATAGATGATATTGAGATGTGAATGATGTTAGAAGGATTATCTGAATCCCCAATTAAGGAAACTTCTGAGTTTGTCCTGGTCCCCTATGGACAAAACCTTAGGTTTTAGTTCAACATCTCACCCGATGTCTCATATATATGTAGATCCTTTCAGGGATATGAATTTCCTCCCTATCATTATGTCAAACTTAATAGCCTTTTCTTCATTAAAGTTTGGGGATTATCTCTTCTTTTTGGCCGTCTCACTTGTACACCTACACCCTTACATTGTTGTGAGACGGTTCTTTCTGGTTAAAACTTTTCTTTTGGTAGACCCCAAATGTTCCGTTTATTACTCTATGGCGAGTTTTGCATATATCATCTAGTATTAAGGTTATCTTTCTTTATTTTATCCTATTTTATGGTTTTAGTTGATTTGGATTTCGTGGAGGCTTCACATTCTTATCGCATGGTACTATCTGTTGGAATCGGTACCGAGCTCAAAAGTAGCTGGACCGGTTTTTGACTAATTTGATGTACCTATATTCGTTAGAATCTCGAGCAAGACGTCTCGTTGGATTCGTCTCGTCGAGCTCTTGAATTTAGACTCAAATTTTGTCCAAATCCGATTCCGTATGAGTGAGTTATTACAAAATTCGTTTGGTATGGGTACCATTAACTCAAAACCGGGATTTTGAGTTAGTACCACATTTATGAAAGAGGAAATGGTTTATTTCCTTTTATAGAACCTTCCATATATTTATGGTATGTTCTTTAGAATAGAAAGGTGACTCACGTGGTTTGCACCACGCAAACCACGCACGCGCACGCGCGGCGTGGGCGTTTAGGGCGCTTTTGAGGCGCCCGCACGCACTTTGCACTTCGCATCGTCGCGAGGAGCGATTGGAGCCTTGGATTTTACGATCATAGATATGATCTGACGGTCAGGATATTTGGCGCCCTTTAAGATAGATCCGTTGATGATCTAACGGTGGATGTTCAATGCGCGAGATCTTAATAGATCCGTTAAGATCTGACGGTTAACATGGCACCCGAAAACCAACAGACAAATATGACTGTTGGGAAGCATCCATTCTTTTCTAAGGCACCTGTCTAAAGTGTCACCAATACTTCTATAAATACCAAACAGAATCCAGCAAACAAAACACGAAAATTTTAGCATTCACAGTTACATAGCATTTAGAGTTTAAGAAGTCGATTCATCTGTCGTTCTTACTACTTGTTCTAAGTTCGCACGCTTTCAGAAAACGAAGTACTCTTAGTCGTCATACTGAAAGGTACAGCCGTTGTATCCTGGGAGACAAACACCTTACTGGTTTTAGTACTAATACCAGGGTGTTCACTGTCTTAAGGAAAGAGACAACTCGACTCGGCTTTCTCTCTCTAATCTTTTATTTAATCCCTGTTTTTAAATAATATTGTTTTCCTTTTAATCTGTTTGAGATATAATATTAATTTTTTTTTTTTAGAAATAAAATTATCTCTGAATCTATTTCAGAAAGACACTCTAAAGTGTATCCCTGTTTTATTAAAAAAAAAAACAGGAAGATCAGATTCTTGGTTTTTTCATAATACCAGAAGAACAACACTATCTTCCCCCTTCCCTCTTTTATTTTGAGCATTCTCTTTGTTCACATGGTTATGAAGCATATGTTGAGAACATTGAGGATAATGTTTAGGTTAAGTTTGGAACTATTGGGGAATTATATTTCTATTCTGTGACGCCCCGTGCCCCGTAATAGACACGACCACGCCCCGGCAACTCACAGACAAGACAAAAATCCGACAGAGTCTCCTCTGAAAAGATCAAAGCAAATATCATCGCTCCTTGTTTTACACCAACTTATGAACAACTTGCGGATATTTTTACGAAACCACTTGGAGCGGATGCATTCAAGAAGATTATTGGTAAGTTGGGCATCACGTCCCTTTCTTCTCCAACTTGAGGGGGAGTGACCAAACCATCCCACCGAGCCCATCAAGAGAGGTCCAACCGACCTCATGCAAGGCCCAACAGACTGACCCACATGCCTAAATCGGCTAGGGTTAGATATTAAGGAAATTGTTATTTTATGTAATATTCTTGTATAAGGAAGTTTCCCAATTTCCCTAAATTACTACTATGTGTAACTTACTTGTAAAACTATAAGTACCCATGTAAACCTATGAATAAAACACACAGAGAATTCTTCTCACATATCTCTCTCTCTCTCTCTATCTCCCACGTTTTCTCTCCATCTCTCTCTATCTCCCACGTTCTCTCTCTCTCTCTCTCTCTCTCTCTCTCTCTCTCTCTCTCTCTCTCTCTCTCTCTCTCTCTCTCTGTGTTCAGTTATTTATCATTATTCAAGAGGTGATTTACCTCTTCACAGTAACATTATTCATAACCACTTAATAAAAGAGACTGCAAGTACAAATAAAGGCTTACAAATAAATTACCAATCTATTACATCCCCTACGCATATATTCTTATCTTAAAGATTATATTCATGAAGAGAATAAACAAAAAAAAAATATTACTTCTCAAGAAAGAGTGAGTTCATCAATCTATTACAATGGTGTAAAAGAGTTACGGAGGCAAAAGACTTTCTGAGAAAGTAGTAAAAAAATTATCAGCGCATAGATGTGGAACTGAAGACGGCATTCCACTAACTTCAAACTCTGTCCAACTACGCTTAGTCCAGTTATAGCAATAAAAAAATGCACATTTTTCCCTCACTTCATAGTGACAGGCATATCCGTCGCATAATGTTAAGATTACCTTGTCATATGATCCAACGAAAGTATGAAACTTAACACGCTGACACTTTGTCAACTCGAAAGGAATTGTGATACTGCACACTTCACTCCAATTCCCACTTCTGTGATCATCTTTATACATATAGATTTGGTAGATCTTATCATTCATTTTAGTACACATACATAAATGCCCATCAACTTCAAACAAATCAACAACCCTACCATCACCGGACGAATATGGATTTCTAACATAATTAACTGTTTCGTAAGGATCCGGAGGGAGATCAAGAATGAAATCAGGGATTGTGATTGTTTTGAACTTCTCACTTCTTACATCAAAGGCCACTATGCATGATGGACGAAATTTACTTCCCCACACACCATGCATTAGTGCAAAAGTGCTCCAGTAAATAAAACCATTCACATAATTAGAATCATCTGGTAGATCATAAGGTGGGCACTCATCGATCCTTCTCCATGTATTATTACCGTTATAACCTTGGCGACCAATGGTTAAAACGTAACAATAAAACCTGACATCTTGAGATGACAATATTTTCCACACACAGACCAATTTGTGTTCATTTGAGGCAGGATCAAACCCAAACCCATAAGTGCATGACATAATTCTTTCGTCCAAACTATAGCACAGTTTGCCATGGTCGTCAATTTTTACTACTATATGTATAGGTTCAATCCATGGTGATACTTCTCCAGTACTGATATTGCATATCCGAACAACATACTGACACTGTGAGTCAATGAGACAGATCAAACCATTTATAGGTTTAGAAATCAAATTGTAAAAGAACGACGAAGAGTCCATCATCCTCGCTGTGTCAACCACTACTAAGCATTGCTTGTCTTCAAACATTATGTCAGCAGTAATGAAAAACTCCTTATGAGGCCAAGTATCAAGCTCTAATTGATCCATGACGTAGTCATCGTCTGGTAGAGGAACTACTATAAATAGACGACAAGGAGGGCGTGTTTTCGAATGGGTAAGGTGTATATCAATGAAGTGTTCATCATGTTGAATTAAGGAACACAAACGCTTAGAAACACTCTTGAAACGGAATAGGGATTTCACTGGGAGTCTTGTTAGTATCTCGCATACCATCCAATCATAGCCAATAACACTACTAATACTATAGAAAGCCATAACCAGCTTGTAGATCAATCGGATTCGAATTTAAATACTTTAAAATTCTGATCATTTCCAACTAGTATTAATTCTCAACAGTTGATTTTTGAAGAATTTGGTAAGAAAAAAACCTAAAAAGAATAGCATTATTATATGAGACTGGAAAGTGGGTAGGGGTATTATTAAGACTAGAAAATACTTACCAAGATAAATAATACCATATTAGCTGCTTCTTTCAATGTGGGAGTTGCGAGGAAGAGAACGTGGAGAGAGACAAGCTTTAGGTTTTCTGTGAATATTTGTTTTGCAATTGATCTATGCCCATGTGTAAGGGACTTCTGGCCCTATTTCCAACGGCTGGGATTGCATTAAACCTAGATATTAGGGACCACAATGTAATTTTTAGTGAAGGACTACAACTTTTGGCTATTTGAAGTTCTATAGGCACCTCTCAATTAGACAATTATGTTATAGGCTCTGGTCCTCAAGCAAAAAAATATTCAGAAATGCTGCTTGGCGTGAGTCGTAGACATATAGCAAAGAGACAAAATCAAGGAATGATGCGTAGCTAAACACGTGAAAGAGTTTCAAATTTTCGGAAGTTCCAAGTTTAGTCCTTAAAACTTGCGCATGTAGAGACCGTTCCCTCTGCAAATTTCAGATCTGGACCGTTGATTCACTCAACAATCCAGAGCTAAAAATAGATGAATCCCTCAGCAAAACAACTTCTCTCATCTGAAATTTCATATTCAAACAATCCAGATATGATCCTAAGTTAGAATTCTAAATCGTTCAACAAAAAAAAGTTACAATTCTAAATGAAGAAGAAAAACAAAATTATGAATACCTAAACTTGGATTTTTAAGAAATGAACTGAAATTTTGAAATCTGCAACTCTGGTGCCACCACCAACTTCAATTCTGGCCGTCACCACAATCTCCCGTTCCAGTTGTCATCAGCATTCTTCCTCTCTTTCTTCCTTCTTCTTCTTCTTCTTCACTCTCTCTCTCTCTCTCTCTCTATATATATATATATATATCTCTCTCTCTCTATCTCTCTCTCTCTCTCTCTCTCTCTATCTCTATCTCTATCTCTCTCTCTCTCTTTCTATCTATCTCTCTCTCTTTCTTTCTTTTCTTTTCTCACCTTTGACACCGAGTTAAAGGGCATCACCTCTGTCTGCTTAATCTCGAAAATATAGGGTCTTGGATCACTTCATTGAAATAGGGATGGATTCTCACAAAAAAAATATGCAGCAAAATTGTTTTGCTTTATAATAACAAGTGTTTTAAACTTACCAATTTTTTCATGTAGTTTTAATGGCAAAAGAAAATATTTTCAACCTCAGTTCAATCAGAAAATGAGGGAATGGTCCAAATTTTGGCCCTTCAATACGCGGTCAGTCCAAAGAAGGACCGAAATGCGTTTTAGGTCCAAATGTCAGAGACAGCTAAGAGTTTCCTGTTTTTCAAAAATTTATACCTGTTTTGCCCCTCCGATGGAAACGCAAGTGTTTACTGTTCGCCCTTGACGCGTTGTCAGCGTGATGGTGAGGGAGCATTTAATTCTCTGCCTAGATTTGACGTTAATTAAGTAATTTAAACCCTCAAATATCTCCAAATCTTTCTAAATATCTCTAAATCCCGCGAATTTCTCTGGATCATTTTTTTCTCTCTAAAAACCGCTAATTGTCCAGTTTTTAGATTCAAAATTTCAAATTTTTGGAGTAATTTTTGGCGAAAATTAAGCCTCCCGCCCAGATTTTTGAAAGTTTCCATCTTTGTTCTTATTTTGCAATAATCCCTCTCTTTTCTACTTCTTTCTTCTCTCTAAATCCTTCTCAAAACAGCTTGTTATCTATCTCTCTATTTCTTTCAAATTTCAAATTTTTAGAGAAAATTTTGCCGAAAAATCTTCTTCATCATTCTTATTTGTTTCACATTTTATCTTCTTTATCTCTTTCAATCTCTAAAAACATTAAAGTTTTCTGTTCTTTCGCTCTCTAAAAGTTTTATGTTTTTATTTATCTTCTTCAATCTCTAAAAACATTAAAGTTTTTTGTTCTTTCTCTCTCTGAAAGTTTTATGTTCTTATTTATCTTCTTCATCTCTTTCAATCGATTTATTTATTTCGTCATCTCTTTCAATCTCTAAGAACATCAAAGTTTTATGTTATTGGCTTCTCTACCTTTTTTGAAAGAACTAAATCTGGAAAAGTTGGTGAAAAAAGTTCGAAATTAGTTCATGTACACTGAAAACCAGATGATTTCATGAAAACTGGATGATTTTCCTGTACACGTAACCAAAAATGTCCAGTACACAGAATAATTCCCGGTACACAAAATTCTTTCCAGAAAACCAGATGATTTCCCTACAAACTGGATGATTAAAATTTGAGAGAAAACGTGATGATTTCCTGAAAACGGGATGATTTTCCTGTACACATAACCAAAAATGTCTAGTACACAGAACAATTCCCGGTACACAATTTTTTTTCTTCGGAAAACCAGATGATTTCCCTGAAAACTGGATAGTTAAAATTTGTGAGAAAACCAGATGATTTCCTGAAAACTCGATGGTTTGCTGTAAAGTGGATGGTTTTCCTGTACACATAACCAAAAATGTCCAAAACACAGAACAATTCTCGGTAAGCAAGAAAATTTTCTAGAACATAAATGTCTAATACATAACCAAAGAAAATTTCCCAAAACAAGAGTATGAAAAGAAAATAGTAATTGGAGAGAGAAAAATTAGAAATTGGTTCAAAGTTGGAGAGAAAAATTCGTAATTGGTTAGAAATTAGTTAAAAATTGAGAGAAAATAGGAATTGGTTAAATAAATCTGGAAAGAGAATTAGAGAGAGAAAGTAAAAGAGTAGAGAGAGAACCAGAAAACTCTCTTTTCATTTGATTTCATCTTATTCTCTCTCTCTAAAAGATTGTTGAACCAGAAAACTCTTTCTCTCTCTAATACGCTGCTCAAAGATTGTCTAATACACAAATATGTTTCTTGTACACAATTTTATTTCCTGTACAAATCAATTTCCTGAAAATTTCTGAATAAATTTATTTTCTGTACACAAATTTACTCGGAATAAATATTTGTATCACCTGACAACATATTATGTGCAACGTAATATGAACATGGAAGTACATTTGGTATATGTATTATTTGAAAGTGCATTTCTGGTTGTACTAGAGGATTCTCCTCTAAACCCAACATTCTAATACACAATTTGGTATATGTATTATGTGCAACTCATGTACCCAACTTTCTTCAATGTACACAACTTTGTTCCCTGTACACAAATATGTTTCTTATACACAAATTTATTTCCTGTACACAAATCAATTTTCTAAACATTTCTGATTGTACGAGGAGCAGTTAGAATGTAATACAAGTATATTACACATAAATGATTGTAGTATCAAATTTTCTGTACACAAATCTATTTCCTAGAAATTTCTTATATATTGCAAATTAAAAAAAAAATTACATTTGGTATACATATTATTCAAGAAAAGAGTTGAATTTTCCGGCACCACCAGTAAGCTATCACCTCGTGAGACCTGTAAAAATTTTGGTAACCATTCAGTATACAAGAAATCAACTGGTTTACTGCAACTATTTTGTTGTACCAGTACACAGTTAAATTTTCTGCGAATTCCTCTTTGTATAATATACAACTTTATAAAAAAAAAACTACAGACCACTCACGTAAGAAAGAGTTGAATTTTTTGGAAATTATCTGTGTCTTACATACTGAATACTTAATGATGGTAACCATCCAGTGTTCAGGAAATCATCTGGTTTACTGCACCTATTTTGTTGTATCGGTGCATAGTTAAATTTCCTACGAATTCCTCTGTGTATAATATCTTACTTTATTAAAAAAAGATTACAAACCACTCACATAAGAAAGAGTTTAATTTTTTAGGAAATCTTCTGTGTCTTACATACAAAATAGTTTATGAAACATAAAATAATTAAAGTTTTTAGTTACATACCTTTTTTCTAGGGCTCATTCTTCAACTTACTTGTTCTTCAAAAACAGTTTTCGATCTGCTAGACCGAGGTTCATCAATCGTTACTTTCTTACTTGATTTTTTTGATGTCGTAGGCTTTACCATCTGTGCAAAATAATGTAATATCACACAGTAACGAAATCTCTTAGTTGTTCATGATATAAAGATAGATAGAGAGAGAAAAATTAGAACATTAGGGCTTTTTGAAAGAAAAATTACCAGAGAAAATAAACAAGAACTTGTGTTCATGATATAGGGATAGACAGAGAGAGAGAGAGAGAAAACCTACCTTTGATTTCTTCAAAAAACTTCACAGTTGGAATTAGGGTTTCCTTTTTGCAACTCCCTTCTTCAATGAATAAGGATTGTGGTTTTGTTTTTTAACTGAAATCAGGTGAAAGAGGGCTGATTTTACGGCTTATGTTCTTTAATGGCGGGTGGTTTTTGAGAGAGGGAACGATTTTTTGTTAGAGGGAACGGTGGTTTGATTGAAGAAATTTTGGAAGAGAGAATGGTTTGGTAGAGGTTTTTGTTGGAGTAAAGGCGTGGGAGAGAGAGTGATGGGGATGCAGTCAGATCAAATCACTTCTAGCCGAAATTTTCAGATTTTTTCGCGTTTCCCGGGCAATTTGAGTGGAAAAATTCGTAATTTTTGAGTGGCATGATTCGTAATTTTTGAGTGGCACGAATCGTAAATTTGTTAAAAATGTGAGGGTATTTGGTTGGTCCAAATTGGGATCTGACACAGAGGACCTCCTTAAAAAATTTCCGACTTTGGATTGGGCCCTTATTTTGGGCCTTACACCCATTCCCTCCAGTTTAATTCTTGAGAAGAAATAATTTGAAAGGGAACAACTTCCTAAATTCGGAGAAGAACCTGAAAATTACTCTCATATTCGAAAAGAAAGAAAACGTCTTAGACTCATTCTCGGTGTTGACTGCTTCCTTGCAAATTTTTTTTTTGTTTTTATAAGAAATTCCCTTGATTGCTAAAAAGAACTTAGGTTTCTGGTTGGTGTAGGGAATTATTCATTTACTTGTAGGGGTATAAATGTAACAAATTTATTTTAGATTTAATAACTCAAAATTGAAAAACAAACATGTTTTTTTTTTTTTTTTGAAGCCAAGGGAACCATTTCCATTAATAAGTAACAAAATCACATTGTTTACATGGATGATACATCATTCTTATTTCTCTCCTTTGAAAACTTCATGAGAGTTACATACCTTTAAATGCAAAGTGCCTCATGAAGAGAAAGAAATGGGACTAGACACAAACTCAATAAAATGACCCTAAAGGTCGAGAATGAGAAGACCCTAAAGGTCGCGAATGAAAAGACCCTATAGGTCGACTAAAAGTAATGCTAATACAAATACAAATACTAAAATAACCACCGTAGTCGTCACCGGAAAGTCGTAGCCGTCACCGGAAAAATTGTTTTCATCACCGGAAAACCGTCTTCATCGTCGGAGAACCGCCCCCATCACCGGAGAACCACCACCACCACAGGGGAACCGCCGTCAATGCAACCACTCACTGCCCCATTTCTTAACTTACACAAACAAACCACGCATAGTAATCCATCTCTATCTTCATCTTCATTTTTATCTTCGTCTTCATCTTGTTTGAATTGGTCAATCAACAAAACCATAGAAGTTAAACCATTTGATGATTCAAAATTTTCTTCCCTGTCCAAGACTCAAGAGAGATTATATTGACCCATAGTTTGATTTAACCAAACAAAACCCTTTGAATCATAATTAAGATATCTTTCTTTTGATTGGGTAATTGGTATAAGTAGGGAAAAGATCTTAAGAAATGGTATAAATGAAGCAAGAAATAAAGCAAAGAATAAAGCAAGATTGGATTTTGGGTAAGCATGTATGTGTATAATCTTGACATTTCTTTATCTTCTCTGGTAAATCCATATCTGGTTCTTCCTTTCTTCATAAAGCAAGATTGGATTTTGGGTAAGCATGTATGTGTATAATCTTGACATTTCTTTATCTTCTCTGGTAAATCCATATCTGGTTCTTCCTTTCTTCTTCTTCTGTGTGAGTAAGAAGATGAAGATGAAGAATGTTGTGGTTTTGATAGGGTACCCTAAAAACTATTAATGGAGGAAAAACCTAAACAAACAAAAGAAAAAAGGGGATCCGGCGAAGGGATGACCCTTCGCCGGAGGAAACAAAAACGCAGATCTGAAGAGGAAGGAAGTTAGTTTTTTGGCTTTGATCAATTGAGAAACTCTAGAGAGATTTTTTTTTTTCAAGGAAACTTCAGAGAGACGGTTTGTGGACCTTGGGTGCCCGGAATCCCGTGATCTGAAAAAAAAAAAACAAACATGTTAATTGTAAAACTATTCAGTCAATTGAGATTCAATATTCACTTCGAATTCAACCACACCTCCATTAGGATACTCTATTTTCCGAACTAATCTAGGAAAGCAGAAAATATTTATCCCATAATAATAATAATGATAGGTTAAGAGAAAATATATTGTAAATACATGAAACTCAATCTTCTAGATCTTCAAATATCCTGAGTTTTGTTTGATCGTCGGATCTTTGTCTTCTCGATCCGTCACATTATTCACGTATCATATCCCCCCTCCCCCTGGTCAAAAAATATAGACAACTTAGCATTATTTGAATGAAAATCGACTTCGAGTCACTAGAAAAGTGGTTCGGCTCGAACCAAAAGGTTGACTTTCTTCTTCTTCTTTTTGGAACTCGTTCATCTTGATTGCTTGATATAGATGAATGAAACGATGATTAAATCACAACGATTCTATTAAAATAATATTGAAAAATTTAAGAATCACCCAAATTATATCTTCTGGTATCATGATTCTCACATAAAATACAAGGAATTTGTATTCAAAAGCTCACATAAACATTAGACAACTCAATTGAGTACTTCAATAGTGATAAGTCTTAACTATTTCATATGTGCAATTAACACGCTTAAAGCATTAAAACTTAACTGGGAGTTAACGTTTTCCGTCCACGTGGGAGCCTATATTAACTATTTCATCTACCGAACTTGCTAGCATTTGGGAAATACTAGTGGCTCGAAACTATAAAAATTTAGAGAGTATTGTTTATAGTTTATCAAAAGATTTAGGGTTACTAGGATTTGGAGTTGGAACACTATTTTCATACAATGATAGAGTTGGGACTACTCCAAGAAAGATGTCAAGTTTTAGTGTAGTTTAATCACAAACACAAAATCTGTTAACTGCAATGTTATTGGACACAAAATTCACAGAGAATTGTATAACGATTAATGGAGAAAGACGACTAAAGAAGATATATGAATTCATTATCAATGGATTAGAAAACGCGGGTATGTTAGGGCCCTTTTGATAATATAAGACGAAAAATTATTGTTTATACGTATCATAGTAAACAGAACATTTCCACTTTGGTTACATAATTTTTTTGTGGTGTATTCTAGATGAGTGTAAATGAACATTGTAATTAGCTATGTATTTGGTGCTTCAAAGTACTTACGACAAAGCAAATTACTAACCAAATTACATCATTTCACGAAAAAAATATAAAATTCTAGTTACATACAAACAGTTAGGAACATTATCTAAAAGGAAAGTGAAAACAATAATTAAAATTCCATAAATACTTAGCCTAAAAGCATATACTCATTTAATTGACTATTTGGACAAGAAAAAAAAACGAAAGGAGGTGGTAATGAACTCAGGACCTCTAAGTTGTAAATCAAGTTCTTGAAACGGTCTCTCATAGATTTATACCAAAGTTAATTATTTGACGGGGGCCTAAATTCTTTAATTATTTTGTGTCCTTGGAGGGGGGTCCGGTGTTGTCGCACCTTCGACACCTCCTCTCCCACGCCCCTGAGTCTCTCTTTGTCCAAACCAAGAAAAGGCAAGTCATTTTAGCTTTCTTCGTCACTTTATCTCTTTTCATTCGAGGTTCAACCTATTATCTATATAATAAAACAGAAGGGAAATCGATGACTGGGATAAACATCCTTTTTTAATAAAGGATATTGTCTACAAGCCCTTCTCAAAATTTAAAATATAGTCCTTCGTAGAAATAAAGTTACCTATTTAAAAAACAATAATCGTTTCCTTGTTAGAAATAAAATAACTAATTTAAGAAATAAAGAAACAAAATAATTTCAAGGATTAAACAAAGAAATTGAAATCTCTCTCTCTCTCTCTCTCTCTCTCTCAATAGAATAATACGTAACTAATTTAAGAGAAAGAAACAAAAAAGTAATACAAAAAAATAATAACTAATAAAAATCTCTCTCTCTCAATAAAATCTATATAACAAATGACATAGGTTTTGGTGCCATGTCATAACTTTGGTTTATAAATCTCGGTCGTCCAATTTTCTATTGTAAATCACAACCCTTCTTTTTCAAAGAGTCTTTAAAAGATAAAGGTGTAAAAGTGAAAATAACTACCCACTTCCTAAAAACTCTCCAACTCTTTTTCCTTCTTTCCTCTTTTCTCCCTTCAAACAACTCAATATAACTTCAAAAAAAAAAAACTCAATATAATCTAGGTTATTATTTTAAAATATATTTTTATTACTTCGATATTTGTATAAGATCAAAATATTTAATAATTTTGTATACATAAATATACCCTAGTATAACAATAAATTTCGTAACATTTGATTAACAAGTGTCCGTGCCCTAGGGCACGGGATATACCCTAGTACTACATAAATTGTCTTGGCTCGATTTTTTTTTTCTGAACTTTGTATTTCACCTCTAATAATAGTTTTGAAACATTTTTTTTTTCATATTTGAACTCTCTTTGCTTGATATGTATTGATTTGTTTTATTTGTCTTTGTGAAGAACACTCAATGTATTAGTTGTGTTGTGGTGACATAAAAATGAAAGTTTTGTAAAAACCAGAAATTTGCAAGTTTTGAGGAATTTTGTTTGTTTCTCCCTCTTTAGAATGTGTTTACGCAGCAATCATGAATTAATGAAAATATTTTCTCAACATTTTGATGTATCTTTTGGTTTGCGTTAAACGAGGAAACAAATACATATGACAAAATCTGTACTACCAAAATGCGTTTGCCAACAACCCTTGGGTGGAGTTGTAGGATGTTTGCTCTTCTACTTTTTTTTTTTTGTTGAACTAATTTGCTCTTCTACTTGACCATTAAAAAAAAACATTTCCTTATTTGCTTTATGCACTATTCATATTGAGCACTACAATTTTGCTCGGCATTTATGGTATTCGTAATGCTTAATGAAGTTGTACCATATCAGGGAGAGGGTTCTTTCTAAATCTGATTCATTTTTCTCTTTCATATCCTTCTAAACAAAAAACCACCTTCAAGCCACCTACTTCGTGACGATGAATAACAGAAATTATTTTCTCAATGTTCTGATGTATTTTTGGATTCGCACTGACATGGAAACAAACTCCTAGCATCTCTCTCTGAAGTCAGAGAAGCAAACTGCACTTCATAAAGCTTAAAGAACCAAATTCATTTCCTTGCTTGCTTCGTACACTGTCCATATTAAGCAGTTCGACTTTGTTCAGGGCATTAATGGTATTTTCAAGTATCTGTAATGTAGAGAAATATATACTCCTAGTTATCAAGAAGAAGATATATGTTAAGATTTAAAAAGGAGAGGAGGGAGTTATTTAGAAGTTACAGAAGTGAGAGAAAAATGAAAGATAGTAGGGAAAAAAAGAGGGAACTCCTAGGGTGTTTGTTGAGAGTTATTTCGAATAGATTTTATTGATTTGGGTATATTAAAATGAATTGTTGAAACTACACCCAGTTCTTCTAATATCTCTCCCACTTCTTTGAGAAATCGAGGAGTGGGGAATAATAATTTTCTTTATTTGAATAAACTTAAACAGAGAAAAATAGGGAGTAAAATCGTGAGTTGTATGAGAAATAGATGGAGTAATTATCAAAACTGTAAATTCAAAATAAAATTAATTATTCAAGCTAATACACTTCTATTTTGGAGTCAATTTACATGAAGACGTATTTATATCAACCCTTGCATGTGATCTTTATCAAAAATTCAATAAGAGGTAATTTCTAAAAAGTCAAAATAATATTGAAAATGAGTAGAAAAACACATAACATTTGAAAATTATTATTAAGGTTGAAAAGTATGCAAATACGAAAATACCCCTTTTTGTCATTTTGTATAACTAAATTCTTTTATTTTTCTTTAAATTTTAAATCGATATAACTTTTGTTTGAGATGTCGGATTTCTATAAAAATTATATATTTAGAAATGATTTTTCATTAGCTTTCTAACAAGATCCACTTTCAATACTTTTTTTCAAAAAAAAAACAGAAAAAATGGCATTTTTTTTCTTTACGTTTTTCTGCAAACGTGTTTGCAACAATCTGTTGTGCAAACATGTGTTTGCATAATGTAAACTGCAAACATGTGTTTGCATAATGTAAACTGCAAACATATGTTTGCGTAATGTAAACTGCAAACTGTTTTTGCAAAATTTAGAGTAAGTACATCTTTTTGACAGACTAAACGTTTTCTCATTATAATTCAGTAATAACTAACCTTTAATAAAATCATGTTCCAATTTCATTATTAAATGCATGAACACTCTTCTTCCATCTCCAACTTCCCCAACCCCCTATAAATATCAGCTGATTATACCCACCATTGCTACCAAATTACCCATTCAACTCCTCCTTGCTCCATCTCTAGCTCTCTGGTTTTATTTCTTTCTTTTAGACTCTCAATGGCTTCCCTTCAAGATAGAATGTCCAAGTTCAGAACAAGTAGCCTAGAAAGCACCCGGAATAGCAAAAAGGTAACTCTTTCTCGTCCACTTCATAATGCTTCTCAAAGAGGTGAAAAAATTTATCTCTTTCTGGCATTCTATTAAAAAGTTGCCTAGCATCATCTCTTACTCCTTAGAAAGTAACAAAGAGAAGAAAAAAGCTTTTTATACTTCGAAAGTTCAAGTAAAAGTGTAAAACCATCTAACGGGCAATTATATAACCTTTGGCAATGACTTTATCATCTTCTGCAGTTCCATTTTTGTTCTTTATACTTCACAAAACAAAATAAGGCAATGAATGCGAATTGAAATTCTTGATCATCTATCTAACAACAGACATGTTCACTATTTAATTTCAATAAAATCAACTGTTTGCGCAACTCCCAGATTCTCCACTTTGAAGATTTCATCAAACAGTTTTACAACGTCGATGATTTTTCTTACTATATATAAACTTCAAGCAGAAAGAAACCAAAATCGAAGAATTAAACAAAAGACTGTTTGATAATAAGAAAACTAAGCAAATAAATTCATATTATCTTCTACAATAGAACCTAATAGACTCCAGTCTAAAGTAAGGAAAAATAAAGAAAACCAAAACATTCTGAATAAAAATTAACCCCAACTTCTGTAGAGAAACAACAGAAAGCCTCTCACATTTCACCACCAAAAATACTCTGTCAAAACTTTGACCTAATAAAAGAAACCAAGTACTTTACCACCAACGTTCTTCCTCCTTTGCCTCTTCATGATCCATGATCCCAGTTGAGGTTGTGAGCACAATATAACCAAACTGCATAGTTTCACATTAACCACACTAACAATACATAGCAAGAAGTGCATTACCCACATAGCAACCCATTTCATATCCAGCTTTAACAAGTCTCCCATGTACTTGTTGTCATTGTATCAAACATTTGACGTGCAAGATCAAATTTATCATTAATCAAATACCCAGAGATCATATTGTTCCAAGAAACAAATGTTCTACGCGACATGTCCTTAAACACACAACGAGCATAATCAAGTTGACCATTACGCATATGATCACTAATTTCCATGTTTAACTTAACAACTTCATCATCTCCACCAAAGGGTAGTGAATTTGGGTTGTTTTTGTTTGCTTTGATTTTAAATGGATATAATTTTGGTTTCCTGTCGAGCTTTTTCCTGGGTAGATATGTTTCATTTGGTAGTAAGGAGGTGGTATGTATGTGCCTGAATCGATTATTGAAGTTGCTTCTCATTGCTTTTTCATGCAAGATATTCACTTTTTTTTGCTCAAGGTCTTAACTTTCACTGGTTGACCAATCATCACCTACTAACAATCGATGCCTTTGGTCGTGTTCTATCTCTGAAAATCGAACTTCATCATCTCTCTCTCTCTCTCTCTCTCTCTCTCTCTAAATCTCTCATTTTCTCTGTTACTTCAACGAAGAAGAAGAAAAAAATACCTAAAATTTGAGGTAAGTTTAGAGAGAAACTACTTTAAATAGATAAGGGTAATTTTGGAATGTAAAAAAAACAGAAAATTACCTTAATAGCAAATTAGCAATTAGTCATATTATTTTACACCTTATACCTCATTAATCATAATATTTTGAAACCTTGTAGTCAATAGAAAACAATATAGGTTTTTTTAGTTATTATAATATTTTTCTCACCCCAAACAGTCATTTTCTCATTCAATAAAAACGGATGGCCAAACTTATCTCTCATGTAACCGACGGACTTATGTTATCATAATAGATATTATATTAGTTTATTTATTTTCATGTTTTATCATAGAGGGGTTGGGCAAACGCCCCAAAATGACCCCATAAATAAGAACGAAATCCGGGTCAGGAAAAAAATGAGGAGCAGGCCCATGGTGTCAGGTTTCACATTTAAAAGACAAAACCAACCTTCTGAATTTCGGTATTTACAAAAATACCAATGAAAAATCCCATAAAATATTCAATTTTTTTTTTTTAAAGTCTGATGCCACTCAGTTTGGAAGTGACTGATTAAGGACACCATCCATTCTCCATTAATCACTCAACCACCCTCTTTCCAAAAGCAAGTTCTTTCCCAAAATCACTTTCCTTCTCAATTCCAACTTTTCTTTTCTTCTTCTTCTCTCTCTCTCTCTAGAATTTTATTGTTTCTTCAAACCAAGATTTCATAACAGATCTGAATGATTCAACATCAAACCAAATTTTTTTTTTTCTTTCTCTCTCTCTCTAATTTTTTTTTATTGAAATCTTTGTTTCCATGTTTCATAACAAACCCTAGGAGAACAAAAGGGTAAAGTGAACAAATCCTAAGAAGAAAGAGGTAAATATGACTAACTTTATATTTTCATTACGGTTTTTATCATTGATTTCCTAGTAGTTTATCATTGATTATTATTTAAGAACCCTAAATTTAAAAACATTTCAATTTGAATTTTTAAGAATCCTAAATCTGAAAAAACTTTCGTCCTCGTTAAATTTAAGAACCTTAAATCTGACAAAAATTTTCTGTTTCATTTTTATTGGAGAAACCTAAATCCGACAAAAAATTTTCGTAAGATCTTTTCGGTACCTAGTTTCCTGTCCTGTAAATTGTTTTTTTCCCGGTAAACAGTTTCATGTACATATACCCAGTCGTTCCTGTTAAACTGTTTCATGTCCTGTAAACTGGTTTCTTCCCGTTAAACTGTTTTCTTCCTGACAATTTCTGCCTAACTATTGTGTTTTAGGCAGTTTCATGTACATATTTTTGTTCCTTGTACATAGTTTGTCCACTGGACAGGATTTTAAAAGGTTTATTTCCCTGTACACATGTTTGTTCCTGAGAAATATTTTTATGTATGTTATATTTGAAATATGAATGAAAGTGTGTTAGTTTTTGGTGTATTTAATGTACATAATTCATTGGATGGTTCTAATAGAGATGTACTTACCACTAAATCTTCCTCTTTTACAGTAAGCACATAAGGAGTCCACTACCTCTTTCGTGAGTAAGCCAAAGAACACGACAACAGTATGACTAACGTGATATGCACGAGTCGCAAGAGAGATGGAGAATGAGAATTAAAGATGAAGTGTCTTAAATGCACGAGTCGCATTCGCTTAGTAGCACTTTTTGTAACATTTAATGTACTTTTGCTCATGCAAAAACATACCTGTAATGTACAGTACACGAATGTATGTTTCTGAATAATAATGTTTTGGGGAAACTTCAACAGTAGGTTCTTGGGCAAAATTTGAAATATCTCGTAACTTAGTTTAGAAAACATTCAAAGTGTACATTCGCAAATGTGCAGAACATTGGGAAATAAACAATACATTGGAAAATATGTACTGACCATTTTGAACTAGGAATTTTCTTGTATACCGGGAATTATTTTATGTACTGGTCATTTGATTATGTGTCAGACACTTTTGTACTGGGAATTTTGTTTTGTACCGGGAATTGTTCTATGTACTATCTATTTGGTTATGTACGGGACACTTTTGTACTAGGAATTATCTTGTTTACCGGGAATTATTTTATGTATTAGCCATCTGGTTATGTAGTAGACACTTTTGAACTGAGAATTTTCTTGTGTACCGGGAATTGTTTTATTTACTGACCATTTGGTTATGTACTGTATATTTCTCAATGTTAAGATACTTCTCATAGCTTAGTTTAGAAATCGTTCAAATTTGTCATTTGGTTTTGTACGAGGAATTATCTTGTTTACCGGGAATTGTTTTATGTATTAGCCATCTGGTTATGTAGTAGACACTTTTGAACTGGGAATTTTCTTGTGTATTGTTTTATTTACTGACCATTTGGTTATGTACTGTATATTTCTCAATGTTAAGATACTTCTCCTAGCTTAGTTTAGAAATCGTTCAAATTTGTCAATGTTAAATCTTCCACATTTTTGGTAGTTTTTCATTGATTTATTTCCATATATTTTTGGTAGTTTCCCATTGATTTGATTCTCTGTATTTCTTCTTCTTTTTAAAGATATTTTCTCTCTTCAATCCTAACTTCTTTCCTTCTCTTAAACATTTTCTCCTTATATGATGGGCAATTATAGGACATTCCTTCCAAAACGTAAATTATTTTGAAGGAAATTTTATAAGAAATTTTTCTTTGTACTGTACACTTTTGTACTGGGAATTATCTTGTATATTGGGAATTATCTTGTGTACTAGCCATTTGGTTATATACTGCACACTTTTGAGCTGAGAATTTTCTTGTGTATCAGTAATTATTTTATGTACTGACCATTTGGTTATGTATTAGACACCAGTAAAATATTCGAAGAAAACTTTCACGTTGCAACCTTCACAAAGTAAGGAAAAATATAAAAATATAAGACGAAGGAAACTAAAAAATGTAGAGTAAACTTCCACATAACAAGGAAACGTGGGAATTGATTAGGAGCGATAAAATGTAGCGGGAACAGATGAATGTACACTACATTTGAACACGTAAACGTACATCTATGACGTTAAATATAACAAAAAGGGTACAATATCTAAGAGAACTGGAGATCTCGTCAAATCCAAAAGTTATTTTAGATTCAGATTTGTTGTTTTAGATCTCGTCAAATCCCGATAAATTTACAATTTTAGATCTAATTTCATTCACAATTTTAGATCTAATTTTGTTCACAATTTTAGGGATCTAAATCGTGGAAATGTAAGAACCGAAACACCTTCCTAATAGAAGCAAGCAAAATAGGTTGAAGAACAAAAATACAAACAAAAATCTCAATATTTCTTCCCCAAATCAACAAGACCAACATGTCTAATTTCCTTACCAATAAACTTTCACCAAATTTGTTCAAGAAATCAAACCCTAACAAAATCAATAATCCCAGATCTGATTTCTTCACCATTAGAATAGACATAGATCTTTGAAGAACATAAGAGATATACCAGTTTTTTTTAATGTTACTCTCTCATGTATTTCTTCACAATTTAAAAAATTTAGACCACACCAGCCATGAAAAAGATTCAGCCATGACGGAGTATGTTGATGAAGAGAAGATCTTGTAGAGAGAGAAAGAAGAGGAATATATCAGCTTTTCTTTCCATGACTTGACCCTTATTTAATGCAAACTGAAAAAAGGATGAGTTTAGGCCTAATTTACCGTGCAAGGGTGACATGGGAAAGAAAAAAAAAAGGGGAAAAGAAAAAAGTACTCTTCTCTGACATATTAGACCTCCCTCTCAATTTTTGTATTGGTTGGAGGGAAACCTTTTTAACCTCCCAAAATTTGGGTCTCCCACTCAAAAATCCTTTATCATATAGTTCAGTAGGATTGGCATATTAACATGTTTTATTAGTTTATTTATTTTCATATTTTATTAATCCTTATAAGGAAGATGTTCCAGTAAACAATTGTTTATTTTATTCACTGTTAAATTCTTTTTCACCCGACTCTCATTGTTTGTTGTTGTAAATTATGTGTAATTTATATAAAAGTATAGATAAACTAAAATATTGTAAAGAAAATAAAGTACAAATAAACTAAAATATATTATTATAAAAGAATTAAATAAAAGACATAAATAAATGTATAACTTGAAAATGCTGATAATTGAAGAAAATATAATCAAAGTTAATAAATAGATTGAAAAAGCAAATAACTTAAGTTTACTTTTCATGTACAAGTAAATTTAAGTTCGACAAATTTGAAACTTGTGTCTCATTATCCAACTTATTTTACTCAAAGCCTAATTATTTTTATTTATATTACAAATCTTATATCTTTTATTATTATTATTTTTATTAATTTATATATAATGTTGTATTTGTTTATTTATTTTTAATGTTTTATTAACCATTATATATTTCATTAAATTTTTTATACCAAAAAACATATATCTAACTGACATACTATTATAAAGTAATACTTGAAACTCTAATTTGTGTAACTTAATATTGTCTGGCGCTTTAGGTGACTGATCTCTAGTTATTGATATCCGTACAAAATTAGACCACATCGTTTGATTTTAAACTAATTTATGTCTTTCTCTAATTTTGAAGTTTTTAAGGTTGATAATGGCTATTAATTAGATAGGCATGTTTATAACTTAATAATGTCGGGCGTTTTAGGTGACTGATCTCTAGTTAGTAATTTGATATCTTTACAAAATCAAAACAAATAGTTTGATTTTAAAGTAATTTATCTTTTTTTTTTTTTTTTTTTTTTTTTTAATTCTGCAGCTTCTAAGATTGATAATGGTTATTAAGATATGCATATTTGTAGAACAGTTGTAAACTCTTTGGATGGGCTGAAAAATGAGCCAGTGGAACAATTTGGAGGTAAATTGTTAACTCTTTTCTCATTTGAGTAGTTGACTTGAGAGCTCAAGTTATATGTTGTTGTCAATTATTTAAATTTAAAAACACAAGTGAAAGACGCTACATTTATATGAAACTTGATTATTAAATTTTAATAATAAATACGAGTTGTCTTGATCAAGTGCAGTTGTAATCGGTAAGATTATATTTATATGTACCAAATTTCTTTATGAATTTATGTATAATGTTTTTGTTTATTTATTTTCAATGTTTTATTAATTATCATTGGCATACTAAGAAAATTGTTCCGATAAATAATTGTTTACTCTTTATTTGAGGTTAACTTTTTCTTAAACCTTAGTCCAATTGTTTGTTATTATGAGTAATCTATATAATAAAATAGGTGGATGTGTGCTGACTGGGACAAATCTCAGGATAAATCCAGCCGTCCGTCCCCCGTCACCACTATCATCAACCATTAGATTGAGCAGCACCCGGGCGCCTATAGCCAAGTTACTCCCTCCTCTCCTTTCTCCGCGCTGATTTCCTGTTTGCTCAACGACACATCTTCTCAATTCACCAGATGCATCTTCTCGACACACCTCCTCTTCCTCAGTAAAAGTCACGCTGAAATCATAGAGAATTTAGAGTTTGCTTAATCATTTGGGTTGGTTGTTCAGAAATTCAGGGCAAAGGTTAGTATTTTCTCATTGATCATACGTTTATTTAATTGTAACTTCGTCTCCTCTCCCTCAGTAAAAGTCACGCTGAAATCATAGAGAGCTTAGAATTTACTTAATCATTTGGGGTTGGTTGTTCAAGAATTCAGGGCAAGGGTTAGTATTTTCTCACTTTGTTCAGAAATTCAGGGCAAAGGTTAGTATTTCTCATTGATCATAAGTTTATTTAATGGTAACTTCATCCTTTGTTCTCTCAATTCTTTGTATGTTCTCATTCTTTTAGTTAGTTTTGTTTTCTGTTATTGTTTGTTCTCCCAATTGTTGTGTTTTCTTTCCAATCAAAATTTAGTTAGGATATGGCTTTGTTAGGTCATAATTTAGTTATTTTCAAAAGATTAGATGGATTAGATAATTAAGATTTGATCTTTGTTAATGTTTCTTTCAGCAGGAGGTTATGATTTTGATAGAAATGTCAAAATTTGATTTACCTTTTTATGTGTTTGTGAATGTGTTTTATGCTCCCATTTATGTGTTTGATGAAATGTCTAAAAGAAAGAATGCATTAACTAGAAGCCCCATCTCAATTTTGGGCTTAGTTTAATTCATCATACACTCAACATACAAAATATTGTTCAATTCAATTTCAGGTTGTCTTCTCCAAGCAAGTAAAAGTGGAGTTAATTGTGGCAAAATAGGCACATCTTATCGACAGCGCAAACATGTATCTAAAGCCTCTTCATTAGACCAACAGTCTCTTCAAAGACAAAAGCTGTCACGGAAAGATAGATATCAAATACTACATGGTTCCAGGATTCAAGTGGTTTACCTCATTCTCTTTTTAATTCAACTATGTAGGTATTATAGATTTTCAAGACTCTTTTTCTTTACCATAACAACATAAATGACGGCTTTAAAATCTGATTTTAGGGAAAGGCGGAGTTACCCACATGTTGGATGACGTCCACAACCATTGGAAAAAAGCTAAAGCTGTGAGGATTAAATGCTTGGGTGTTCCAACACTTGACATGGACAACGTTTGCTTCCACCTCGAGGTTCAAGCCTTTTCCTTGACTATCTGATGGTTACATGAATGTCTGGTTCTTTCTAAATTGTAATGTTATTTGAACGTATTTGAGTAAGGTCCTGATGATCATTGATAATTTTCCTGTATAGGACAAAACTGGTGGGAATATCTTAATATTCTTTTAATATATCGTGATCGGAATTATAACCATAAAAATAGACCTGTTATTCCTTTGATGCTGTGGAAACCTTATGCATCAATCTACCCAAAGCTTGTGAAAAATGTTGCAGATGGGCTAACATTTGAAGAAACGAAAGTGATGAGGAACAGATGATTGAATTCTCTTTTGATGAAACTCAGTAAGTGGGTCGAGAATCAAAATGTCATACTCATTTTCTTTGAAAAATAATGTGTTGCTCTGTTTTTTGTTATTTCCATGTTGAAGGAAGTTTGAAGTTGGACTTTTTTCCTTACCTATTTTAAGAATACCATGATTTGATGGGAAATCACGATTCACTATCGTCGTTTGTGGATGCTAACACGTTGATTATGACGTGCAACAAGGAATGGGGTGTATGTGAATGTGGTATCGAAAATGAGGGATGCACCCATGTTGAAAACTAGCAACTGCAAGAGGATTGCTGTGAAGTTAAGGGTATGATATTTTCACAATGATCAAATTGTGTCTCCCCCCCTATGTCGGCCTCTTTCATACATTTGATGTTCATTTATTGGGTTTGATTTTTTAGTACTAATTGATTGAATAGTTTTTCCAAGATTTAGCTTGTGATCTCTCTTTTCTTGCCATGTGTTCCTATTCTGTTCAAGGATGGTCAGATTATAGTTTGGAGGGGTAAATATGACAACATTGACAAGGCTGACCACAATTCTCTTAAGCAGTAAGTCTTGCAACTTCATGGAGCTTATTTGGGACTGATAAGAGAAGCATGACTCGGTGATTGGGTGTAAATGCAACAGAGGGTTTAACAGGAGAATCTTGTGAGTTGTCTTCTTTCGCCTTGCCAATAAAAGTAAGCATGCTAGATGAAGCTAACTAGGGTGTCTGTCATTTTGCTGAACGGGGTTGTCCTTGCCTATTTCATCTTCTGATTCTTCAAAAGGACAAGGGAAGTCCTATAGACATCACTAGCCAAGCCCAAAATCGATATGACGCCCATATCACGTTTTTGCCTTCACCAACTTCATGGCGCCTATAGAACTTTGTGGTAACACAAGGGCAAGCTAAGATGACCAAATTGCTCCTCGACCGGGTCTTGTCTTTGCTATGCGTCTTCTTTATCTTATTTAACGATTTACTTCATTATCTTATTTAAAGATTTACTTCATTTTTAAAATGTATCATATTTTAGTTCTTCCTCTGAAATAAATCCCGACCCCATCTTTTCATGTTCACTGATTATATATATTCAAACGGGTTAAGTGTTTCAAAATAGTTCCGTGCCGGAGGCACGGGCTATACTCTAGTATATATAACAAAACACAATGTTTTGTGCTGACTGGGACAAACCAAAAGATAAATCCAGCCGTCGGTTGTGTTTGCGATAACATCCTCACTCTTTGATTTATTACCTATACAAATTTATCGACCCACTAAATGAAAGAGAGTAAGCAAAACTCAATTATAAATCTGCCACCCAATATTTTGTCCTTTAATCATAGCCATCAGATATTTTACGTTAGTAAAGGCCATACAAGAGTTTTGAAGGCCATTACCTTCTACATAACCTCCTCTTTACTCCATTCAGTTACAAATTAACTTTTCTAACCAGTTACAAATCTCCTCATTCAACTCTTTTTATTTCTCTTCACCGTTTTATCTCTCTACTCTAAGATTGAAATTCTCTTCCTCTCATCATGGTTTCAATTAATTAGAGGTTCATTTTGGGTTTTCTCTCTGATCCAGTTTTTTCGTCTTTGGCACAATTGAAGGTTATCTTCTAATTTAAATGTTCAAAGGTATCATAGTTTCATTTGTTTTGCTTTTGTTTATAGATTTTCAGAACTTTTCTGTTTAACCTTTACATGGAAGTTTATAGATGAAGTGTTCATGCTTTTCTAATCTTTGAAGGATCTATGGGTATATTCTAACTGTGCAGTGGTTCTGTGATGCCAACGTTCAGCTTGATTGTTGAAGGAATTATAGGTAAATTCTAATAAAGATTTTTCTCATCTGATGTGTGTCTTTGGTCCTGTGCTTTATTATTCATTATTTTGTCTTTTATTTCCTAACCCAGTTTATGCCACAATGGGTTGCGCCTGTTAATAGATGTGAAGATCAGTTGGTTTTTTATTATGAATGGACAAATCTGAAATTGGAGTTTTTGCATACAAATTTACTGAGTTTTGATAAATGAAAAAAATTTAAATGCAGCTGCGGTATGTTTGTTTTCTCTGTAGTTAATTCGTTGGTAAAAATGAGATGTAATGTGTTGATGTCTAAGGAAATAAAGACAAAACAAAAAGTAAGAATATTATATGCTCCTTATTGAATTTCTCAGATCAATTACATTGTCCCTGTGATCCTCCTTTAGATGCTAATGACAACCGTTATCTTTATTTATACAGATCAAGTCATTAGAAATTTCTAGAGAAGACCACAACGTTTGATGTACCTTCAGGAGTTCGATTTGATTTAATTATGGTTTGTGGTTACCTGTTGACATAGTATGGAGGTCAGGTTGTTAATTGATCAGCAGAAGCCTTACCAAACATCAGGTAGGTATTCTATCTTTATTTTTCTTAATGTTTAATGTTCTATTGAGTTGGTTTTGTGTTAGTATTTAATAATCAATTTCATCTTCAATAGGTTGATTAGTTACATGGTTTTTCTTTGTTTCTGTTTTGAAGGTGGGCATGGGAATAGGAAAAATAACTGCCAAAGGTTACGTTCAAGTTAGTTTTTTTTTTTTTCAACCAGCAAGCTTATGTAATATCTACTTATAGATAGATTGTAGTAGTTCAAAATCTTAGTCAAATGCTTTTTGCAATATCTACTTATTTGTTAACTATGATTCTCTTTATCAAGCACATTTACATGTTTCTTGATTTCGATAGTAACCAATTATGCGCTGAAAGCAGAGTTAGGACTTGGAATTTTGTACACAGGTGGAACAGATTTAGGAGTCTATATTATCAATCTTTGAGATTGTAGAAGTTTTCATCAGTTATAGTCGATCTCGATTGGATATTGCTATCTGTTTCAATTTCAAAGACTTAAAATTTCTATATGTTCATATAGTTTTCTTCAACGTTATTGTTTCAGTTGTAAATTATATTCAAATTGGCTGAAGAGATTTTTTATTTCCAACTAAAAGATTTGGTAATATCTTCTTCCTCAGATTGATCATTGATATTACATTAAACTTTTATTATGACGCGGTTGCAAGAGTCCAGACACAATGCATTCAAAGACGAGTCGACTTCTTTCTTAAATTTGTGTATTATATCTGGGTTTTGAGCTTTTCATGGTTCAAAATAATTTATGACATTGAACTTCATAAACTTCATCCTCAAAATTGCTTTATATGTGTGAACTTGAACTTGTGTGCCCTTATCAATTACGATTATTTGATTTGTTTCTCATGTCTTATAGGTTTAGTTTTTTATCTACATTGTATAGTTAATGCTTCATACAGATGTACTGTGTGGGATCATAATCTTTAGTTTCTTTTTGTCTATCATCAGTGTGGTTCCTGAAGTTTGGTTGTTCCAATTAAGGTTGGTTTTATTGCTTGTCATGGGCGTCGGGAGGCTGACACCCAATCTCCCACTGTTTTTTATTTCTTTCTGTCCAGGTGGTTTGTTCATGAAGATGTCTTTTGCCTATTATTATTTGTTACAGTTTCAATCTTAAGTTAAGAGAAAATTGTCTTAATCTCATATGAAGTTGGATCATAATAATGTGTAGATAAAATACCTCAATTTTTGCAACAACTTTTCTTCTATATCAAAGTTTTCGAAAAAAATTCACAATTGTGTAATGGTGGATGTGGGATTGTGAAGCTCTTTGTAATACGCAATTCCCATAAACTGATTAACATATTCTAAACATATAAATTTGAAAGAGATTTATCGAGAGCTTGAAGACAACCCGTGGTGTCTAAACATGTATTTATTTAACAACCAAATTAATTTGTTAATTGCTTTTTATACTACTGGTTCCTAATTTGTTTCCTATAAGGAATTTTGTCCTTTCACGACAACTAAGCCTAACAGCCGAACCTTGTAAGTTTTCTTTCTCTTGTATAACATAACAACTAAATATTTTTTTAACTTATTACACTTAACATAGAATTCGAACTAATATAACTTAGTGTGAGGTATTTGAGAATTAAAATAGAGCTACACACCTACAAAATTCATTCTTTTAAGTTTTCGCAACTCTTGCAATGAATTTGGAAGAATTGTCCGTGCCCTATGGGCACGGGTTATACCTAGTCTATTATATAAAACGCAAAATTTTTTGCTGACTGGGACAAACTGAAACACAAATCCGGCCGTCTGTTGCGATTTTGATAGGTTTCTCACCTATAGATCTATTACCCACATTGATTTATTGACCTACTCAAAGAAGAAAGTGACTAAACCCTTTAATGTGGTCGGTTATCTTTCCTGGCTCCTTATCCCTCTTTCCCTTCCCACTTTACAACTCTCCAGACGTTCCAACATTGATGAAGAAATTGATGACCTGATGTTACAAAACTGGATGAAGAAATTTATGGAATTCCTTATCTTCTCCTTCACTCTTCTTCCATTTCTTTATCAATTTGTTTTCTTTGATTTGGGGTTTTGTTCCTTTCTTTTTAATGGTTCCCTTTTCAGGTTAAGGTGTTTTGATTAATCATGGCAGAGGATTTCCAAATGGAATTGGTGTTGTAGGGATCATGTTCATTGGTTCATTGTTACAATGAGTGATCTTGTAACTACCTAAACCAAATCGAAATGCTTTTATTTTCATGGTGGATGGGTTCTTCATCAATTTCTTTGATTCAGGGTTTTCTTCCTTTCTTTTTAATGGGTTTCTTTTCAGGTTCAGGTGTTTTGATGAATCATGGCAGAGTGATCTTGTAAGTACCTAAAAAAAATTGAAATGGTTTTATTTTCAATACTTATATATGGTGGATGAGTTCTTCTAAAATGCAAGTCTTGTAAGTACAATATACCTAATTTGATCGAAATGGTTTTATTTTCAATACTTATATATGGTGGATGAGTTCTTCTAAAATGAAAGTCTTGTAAGTACAATATACCTAATTTGATCTTGAATAGACGAAGATCCTTTGATGATAAGTAATGAAAATAAATTACAGGTTATCAACCTCTTGGTTTAGGGATTTAGAGATGTGTTCGAGTTGGTTGGTAGTTCGATTCAGGTTTAGGGATCTAGGGTTTTGTTCATTCGTTTTTAATGGTTTTCTAATGATTTAGGGATTTGTTCGATTTGGTTGGTAGTTCGATTTAGGTTTAGAGAAATTTTGCCACTCAAATTACCCGGGAAACGCGAAAAAATCTGAAAATTTTGGCTAGAAGTGATTTGATCTGACTGCATCCCCATCACTCTCTCTCCCACGCCTTTACTCCAGCAAAAACCTCTACCAAACCGTTCCCTCTTCCAAAATTTCTTCAATCAAACCACCGTTCCCTCTACCAAAATACCGTTCCCTCTCTCAAAAATCACCCGCCATTAAAGAACGGAAGCCGTAAAACCAGCCCTCTTTCACCTGATTTTAGTTCAAAAACAAAACCACAATCCTTATTTATTGAAGAAGGGAGTTGCAAGAAGGAAACCCTAATTCCAACTGTGAAGTTTTTTGAAGAAACCAAAGGTAGGTTTTCTCTCTCTCTGTCTATCCCTATATCGTGAACATAAGTTCTTGTTTATTTTCTCTGGTAATTTTTCTTTCAAAAAAGCCCTAATGTTCTAATTTTTCTCTCTCTATCTATCTCTATATCATGAACAACTAAGAGATTTCTTTACTGTGTGATATTACGTTGTTTTGGACAGATGGTAAAGCCTACTACATCAAAAAAATCAAGAAAGTAACGATTGATGAACCTCGGTCTAGCAGATCGAAAACTGTTCTTGAAGAACAAGTAAGTCGAAGAATGAGCCCTAGAAAAAAGGTATGTAACTAAAAACTTTAATTATTTTATGTTTCATAAACTATTTTGTATGTAAGACACAGAAGATTTCCTAAAAAATTAAACTCTTTCTTATGTGAGTGGTTTGTAATCTTTATTTTTTATAAAGTAAGATATTATACACAGAGGATCTCATAGGAAATTTAATTGTGCACCGGTACAACAAAATAGGTGCAGTAAACCAGATGATTTCCTGAACACTGGAGGTTACCATCATTAAGTATTCAGTATGTAAGACACAGATAATTTCCAAAAAATTCAACTCTTTCTTACGTGAGTGGTTTGTAGTTTTTTTTTATAAAGTTGTATATTATACAAAGAGGAATTCGCAGAAAATTTTACTGTGTACTGGTACAACAAAATAGTTGCAGTAAACTAGTTGATTTCTTGTACACTGAATGGTTACCATAGTTAAGTTTTCTTTATGAAACACAAAGATGATCGCCAGAAAATTCAACTCTTTCTTATGTGAGTGGTTTGTAATTTTTACAGGTCTCACGAGATGATAGCTTACTGGTGGTGCCGGAAAATTCAACTCTTTTCTTGAATAATATGTATACCAAATGTAATTTTTTTTTTAATTTGCAATATATAAAAAATTTCTAGGAAATAGATTTGTGTACAGAAAATTTGATACTACAATCATTTATGTGTAATATACTTGTATTACATTCTAACTGCTCCTAGTACAATCAGAAATGTTTAGAAACTTGATTTGTGTACATGAAATAAATTTGTGTATAAGAAACATATTTGTGTACAGGGAACAAAGTTGTGTACATTGAAGAAAGTTGGGTACATGAAAGAATGTTGGGTTAGAGGAGAATCCATATCTTCAAACTTAGTCTAGACCTTTATTTATTTTAATAAATCTTTAACTACAACTTAAATTAGTGTATCGTGTTACTATTTCATCTCTACGAATTTGAATAAATAATACTAGGTCACTATGGTGGTGGTTGAAACCCTAGGTTTTTAATTTGTTGGTTAAAATATTATAAGAATGACAATTTTAATTATTAGTCATTCTAATATTTTGTCAAGGATTATTTTGTCCAGAAATATTAAATCAAATCATTCCCGGGAATGGAAATCACAAACCTACACCCCTCAATGGTTTGCTATTACCCCATTTGGGGGGGAATCCCATTCCTTCAGGAATAGGATTCCCCTTATATTCCCGCGAGCCAAACAATAGTAAGGATTGTGATTCCCAGGAATCACATTCTATTCCCACGCGATTTCCGCGTGCCAAACATGGCCTAAGAGTTAGAGATTACCTTAATCGCTAGTTTTCCCTCGAACCTTTTCTATCTCTTTTGAGAAGACCAAGAGCTCCAGTTTTCGCCCCGACATCGAGCAATCACCTTGATCTCCCCACCTTGTTGTTAGCTAGAACTCCAATGGTGGTTAGATTGAAGAACACTTCTTCTTTGGACTAGATAGACAGTAATGGGAATTATTTGTCTTTCTTTCTCTACTTGATGTTGTAGAGATTGAAAGCTTCTTGAGAATTTTTGACACCTTATTCAAGTCTCAAGAGACATTATATAGAACCCTAAGTTAGAGTAAAACCGTAATTAGGTTTCCCTAAAAGCCCTTTTGAATAAGATTTAGGAAACCCATGAAAATAATATCTAGTTGTTATTTTTTAGTTTCCCTTAATGTGGCCGACCACATCATGCCCATCTTGGGCAGATCTGGCTGGCCCATATAGCGCCACACGGTCAAGCATGGCCATCCCTCTTTTGGGCCCAAAACATCCTTTTGGTGCCCGACCCAAATTCCCCTTCTTTGGGTCTTTTGTATTATCTTTTCCTAAACTTCTTTTAGGCCTTTTGGACACTCTTTGTGTAACCCGTTGTAGGACCTGGACGAAGTTAGTCGCGAATCACTTCGCGATTCGACGATCGTAGTTGGTTTCTAGCTAAACACTACGACCCCTAAATCATCTGGACTTGATGATCTTCTTCATCAATTGTCCTATCTGACAAATTGCTCGTATTGCATCTTTGGTCGAAGGACATCTCCTTCAATCATGATGTTGGATCCCCCTGTGGATGGTTAGACTGCTACATTAAATCCCGCTTCCGCTCCTCTGAACTTGGGGGAAAACCTGCAAGATGTGCGGAAACCTCTCCGATGCTAAAGACAGTCAGATTGCCCTTGCAGTTTAAAGAATTGAGTATTGATTAAACCGTGGAGTTCATACCTTCTTCAAGGCAAGGTGATTACCTTTTGTAGGCTGCTTTGATCGATTATTGGTAGGCGACATGATTGAGGTGGTTGAGATCCAGCATGTTGGATTGAAACTACTATTTCCCTGTTAGAAGATATTAGAGTTCCCTTTGAAGTTATCCCATATCATTGATATTTTAAGAGTTTCCTTGTTTAAGGATACTTTATAGATATGTTTCCGAGTTTGTAAGATGTTTCCTCCTTCAAAGACCCTTGAAGCCCAAGATAATTAAATACATAATATCCTCACCTTCTGAGATCTGTGATTACACTCGGGATTAAGTCAGTAAGATGTAAGCACACTTCTACCCCCGCCTCCTGCACCCGTGTTTCGCGATTAAGGTATACCTAATTGTATTTCAGTTAGGACATGGCTTAAGGCACCTAGGACAATCGTACGGACTCCCCATTTCTGGGCTTCAGTGGCAGACTTCCTTTGGATTCAACCTCTCTGTTTACTTGACGCGGGCTGACCCGCGACTTTCGGGCTTTTTTTGACTCATCGACCTCAATCAACTGCTGACCATTTTTTGGATCATCAAAAGCAATATTTTGTTCAGTTGTGTGAAGCATCACATGGAATTCCTTTAAGGTTTTGTCCCAACCATTCATAATGTAGTTGAAGCTAATTTGATTGAATCCATTATGAAGTGGGTAAAGGACCATATCAGTTTCCAACTTTTGGTTGTATGGAAATCTAGCCTTGCTATTTTTCCAAAAAGACCAATCATTTTGAAAACATGAGGGCGTACAGGTTTTCCTTCCTCAAGGTGACAATCCAGTATGGCCCCAGAGGTCTTGTACCTCTCCATCCTTGACTTCTCTTAGAACATATTTTTAATTTGTCTAATGATGGTGTCAACATCTATGTCCACGAACTGTTATTGAATAGAAAGTTTTATGGTTGCCAAAAAATATCTTCTCATGCTTCTTTTCTTCAGCAGTCGAGGCATCATCCAATATTGAAATAGGAGTGTCTAGCACACTTTGCTTAATTTAGGATCTGAGAACTATTCTCAGATTCCTTTGCCAATAAATTAAGTTACTTCCATTCAACTTCTCTTCCTCAAGGATTAAACAGATGATGAAGGCGTTATCTTTTGTCATTTTAAAACTACATGAAGGAAATACAATGTTAACACTTGTATTGTCATCGCAAAATAGTTTTCGCCACATTATGCAATGGAAAATCGTCCCTAGTTGAATAATGCGATTCGAAGATCCCATTCCTTTTAGGATAAGCGGACTAGTGCCTTGCCCTTAACCCCGTTATCCTAGGTGAGTAAACTCGTTCATTGACCATACACTTATGACACTTGGTTGAAATGTCACTTGTATATGCAATATTCGTCCTTTTGCCTCAAGATTCATAACCCTTTTGTTGATCTTGTTGAGTAAAACCATTTAGATATGTAGACCTCTACCATAGGTCTACCTTTATTGTCCCAAGACAAAGGATGAGACCCTGTGAAGGCAGACTCACCATCGATGATCGAAGGTTCAAAGTGTCTTAGTCTGGGTAGGCGTTCTACTCAAAATTCTTTTAGGGACCTTTTACGTTTTGTCAAACATGCAATATAGTGAACATAAACATAACTATCCACGACATAAACGTAAATAAATAAGTAAATTCACGCGAGAAAATAAATCAGGCATATAAATGATCCTAGTATGACCCCTAACCTAGAAAGATCTAATCTTTTTAGGACTCTTCTTGTTTCGCCTTAGTTCGCCCGGAATTCCATTCTCGAGCATCCATTAAATTCTCCCATTCGACTCTGGATCCCATCCTTGAATACTTCAATGGAATCTTAGACCTTAAACTCGATTTACAAGACTCAAACGATTCGCAGATCTTATAAACTTGAAATTAAAATTATAATTACATAAAGGCACACATCATTGCTCAAAACAAGTAGAGAAGCATTCTACGAGCATACTAGTTTCTGCATTCACATCCACATACATTCACATAATATAACATTCAAAATGATCAAATATGCATGCATGATAAGGTTCGGGAGATACTATTGACATTTCTATGCCAAACATGCCTTAAATCTTTATTCTGAAAATTAAACTAATGACACGTTTCAGTTTTATCTTTTATGATTTCCAAAATCAATTTGAAGAAAAACTCTGTTTGTGCCTCCAGACGGCCTGGGTCAATTCGAGAAAAAAAATCTGTGCATGAAACCGGCAGAAAAGACAGAAAAATTCCACTCAGGTCAAGGCCCGAAACATCTCGGCCCATGGTCCAAGACCTATCTCAGAATGATCCGGAACAAGCCTTGGTCAAGATATGAGACACTCTCGGCCTGGGCCGAGAAATGCGTCGAGACGCGGGCCTCTGGTTCACGTCTGGGCAGAGCCTGCTCCTAGGACGTATCAGACTCCAAGTCCGAGACGCGCGTCTGGGTCGAACGCGCCCTGGCCGGTCAGGAACTTCGATTTTTTTTTATTGGTTTTCTCTACTGTAAATTCAAGGTTCAAAACTTAAGTTTCAAATTTTGCTCCTTCTGCTTTCGCAAACTTAAGTTTCAAACTTGACATATATAATTTGGGTTTTAAATGAAGAAGATGAGTCTGGTTGCTAAGGGGAGATCTGATTTTTTGCTCGGGGAGACCCATTATGCACTGTTAAGGGGAAATCCAGAAATTTGCTTAGGGGAGATCGGCTAAACCTTAACTACTCAAATTTTCCGACAAACCTAGCCTCGAACCACATCAAAAAAGGGGGATTTCTCAAATCAAGTGTGTCGATTATATGGGATGAAATGCGATGAATTTGTGATTATGTTTGATATGAGTTAATGTTTTGATTATAAATTAATGTTCATTTGATTCGATTATTGTTTTGATCGTATTTTCATGTGTCTTGTCTAGCACTTCACATAGTTAATAGACGAAACGAAGTATTCGATATCGATCGTAGTCTAAGTCATAATTTCATGTGTCTTGTCATGCACTTCACATAGTTAGGCGACTAGACAACACTTTGGATGACTCGGGATTAACTGATTTAGACGTTTGTTTGACTAAGTATGATCTCCGGATATACATAGTACTTAGAAACATCTACTTTAGGAGTCGAATATTGATTGTACCTCGACACATTAAATCGGACCTCACGTAGTCGTAGGTTTATATCACGGATTCCCAAATTTCAACACCTCTCTCACTTATTTGTTGTCTCCCAACTCTTGTTCCTCCGACTCTCCTCTCGAATCTCTCTCGCTCATTTACTTTGATTATTGAGTTTAGTTTTACTTGTTCTATTATCTTATTGCTCATTCGATCAAAACCCCTCATATATCTTTGTTCCTTTCCTTTTTAGTCTAAGTTTGTTATTGATACCTAGACCGGTGGATAAGACCCTTCGTTATCCGAATCACCTACCTATCCTTAGATCGATCCCGACTTTGAAAAAAACTTTCACGTGACAAACCTTCTATGATTCCTTCCAAAACCATAGTTGTATGATTTTTACGATAGTAGATATTTAATTTCGAACTTCCTTAATGGAATTCGAATCCAAATGAGTACTTTTGCAGGAGGTTCTTTTTTTGATCCATTAAGTGATCATTCGTATAAACCCTAAGTTGATCCGACAAACCTTAAAAATTTGTTTGAAAATGTTAAATTTGTGGTCATCCAACTCAAAACCAATTGGCTATGAGTGAGGAGGACCTATACTTTATATTCTTGGTTGCTAGTTACCCATTCTTCCATGTGGGACTATTCTCACACGCCCCCTCACGTGTGGCGTTCTTTGAGCCTAACACGTGTGTTTTTTTCTTTAAGGGTGACGTGGAACACGTGTGGCTTTTAAGCCTATCACGTGTGGGCCTAGCTTTGATACCATGTTAAGTTTGTGGCCATCCAACTCAAAACCAATTGGCTACGAGTGGAGAGGACCTATACTTTATATTCTTGGTTGCTAGTTACCCATTCTTCCATGTGGGACTATTCTCACAGAAAAAAAACTTAATCAAAAATTCAGAAACTCATATGAAAGAAAACGCAAGATTCAATATGCTTAATCTAATTAGCAAAATGAACAACAACAACAAATTAAGCAAGATCAACAACCAATTAATAGTAGCAATTCTTCAAGCACACGCCACATGGATTAACATTTACAACCGTTCATTATAAATATAATTAGTCTTACTCACACAAATTCCTAAAGCACTTGGAACTTGAGCATCAATTTTCAGGGGACTCTGTCTCAGAAACGTAAAAAATTTCCTAGAGAAAAATGGTTCAAAATGCACTAGCCGGGAATCGAACCCGGATATGTACCGTGGCAGGGTACTATTCTACCACTAGACCACTGGTGCGAGTTATTTTTATATTTTCGGTATCTCCATCTGTTTATTGAATTACTTGATCAGCATATATGTATTTGAACAGACTTTCCTCATAAGAAAGGACTTCTTTATGTTGTTGAAAGTCGTAGGAAAGGACTTGTTCAACGAAAAAAAAATAGAGGGAAGGAAGTACTTGTTATCTACAGACGCACGATTTGTGTACTAGATTTCTCATTGACTCCTTCAAATTTACTAAAAACTCAGTATGCCATTTTTTGGTCGAATAAGAAAATTTTTCCGGAAAAACATATCAAAGAGTGGAAAACTAAAAATGTTCGCAACCACACCCTCTATTTTATGTCATCGATATAGTCGTCAGTCAACGAAACTCGCTGGAGTCTCATCTTCTCTCTCTTTCTTCTCTCTTTCGTCTCCCTCTCTCTCACACACTCTCTCTTCTCTCTGTCTTCCCTTCTCTCTGTCTCTGACGAAGGGGATGAGCCCCTTCACCGGAGATACAGAGAGAAGAAATAAAGAGAGAGGAAAAAAAAGGGAAGATAAGAGAGGAAGAAGTGTTGTCGGAGATGGTAAAGGTGTCGCCGGAATTTATCGTGGAGATCGCCGGAGTTGATGGTGGTAGTGGGTAAGGAATAATAGGGAAGAAGCTGAAAAGTATAAAAGTTTTGGTGTTTGGAGGAAACA